>JAXIVJ010004566.1:67500-81800 GCA_036785665.1 Chirona hameri
TGAACGGTGTCCGGACAATTCTTCGTCTAGCGTTTCTTCGTAGCGCATTTATTCGTATCGGCAAATCATCGTCTCGCATTTCTTCGTATCCGCGAAACTTCGTATACGCAAAGCAACTTATGACACACTGCGGCGTATATACATCGGACAAGACAGCCTTCTTTTATGCAGGTAGAGTAAGGTGATTTGAAGGGGCGAGACTGGTGGAGAAGGGGGGGGGGGGGGTGCAACCTCGGATGGGCCCAAGAGGCTCTTTGTTGCACTTTTCTTTAATGTCTTTATGTCTTTATGTCTTTACAACTTATTTACGCCAGGCGCTCGCTGCGCTGCGGCATTAAAACGTCATCTCCCAAAGCACTGCATAAATTTCAGCGAAATTGTATAGTAATATAGGAAGACGTGTAGTTGATGCAGCACAAGGTACTGTAAGCTTCATGTCGATATCTATTGTTTTTTGAGTTATAGAGAAAATCTGTCAGGGGCAGATTGCCCCCCCCCCCCCGTAGTTACTGTAAAGGTCAGGTTCGATTATGTTATAACAATTGTTTCCTACCACACCCGCAAAACGAACGTCAGTTGTCTGTGAGACGCCCCCCCCCCCCCCCCCCCCCGTAGTGCCGCAGTGCAGCGAGCACCTGGCGTAAATTAGTTGTCCGATGTATTTACGCTGCACACTGCGACAAAACAATGCAAGGATTGGAACTGTCACAAGAATCCATCAAACCTTTTGACCATTCATTCGTAATCATGACGTCAGAGGTCACCTCACTCGAGTTTCCACCTCACTCTGGAAACGTCCCCCCCCCCCCCCCCCCCCCCCAAGGAATGAAATCGGCCGAAAATTGACATTTCGTGGTGTTGAAGAAACCTGTAAACTTCTGATCGGGGCAATCCAGTGGCATGCCCTTGAGCCTCGAAAGGGCCCAACCAATAGTCCGAGGGGGCCCCATAGCCGATCGAAGTGACGAAGTGAATTTCACTCCGTTTATATATATATATATATATATATATATATATATATATATATATATATATTGTTTTGTGGGGGGGGGATGGGGTATTGTTTTGTGGGGGGGGGATGGGGGTAGTTATGTACCTCACGCACTACATTGGCAGGCATATTTTGAACTAGGTCCATTCTGGCCTACATTTGTCTTCCGAGGTCAAAAGGGCCACCAAAGCTCTTTCTCGGCCCACTAAGGCCTGAGGGGTCCACCAAGGCCTAGGGGCCCACTTTGCTACGTGGCCCCCTTCTTTGACAGAATTCTGGATCCGCCAATGGGGCAGTCTAACTCAGCTTTCAATGCACAAGCCAGCGAAATCCCGGTAGGTGTTGGAATCGTATCGCACTAAAACCATATGCCGTTTTTGCTTTGAATTGACAGTCATTATAAATTAATGTTTACACAATTATGACTAACTTATAAATACCATTTCAGCTCATTCTTCTCTTCTCGATGCAAAACGTATACGACCTCGTCGCACTTAACCGCGTTCTGCTGGACTATTACATCTCAAACATTCACGTTTTCTCCATCACTGAGGAGACGTTCGAGAAAGCTTCAGTAAATTGTATCACGCAGGGGTAAAGCGCAGAGCAGTAGTCACAATTCACGAGCGAACGCGCGTTTGTATTTCTGATCCCCGCCATCGTTTACAGCTATAGCAAGACAGGGCAGACTAGTACAGCACCTCGCGCATTACGCATTACATCGGCAGTCAATTCAAAATATCACAAATAATAAGAACGCCACAGCATGACAGCGGGACACATCACGATTCTGCTTCGCACCTTTCTCACGATCACGCTGGCAGTGTCGTTTGCGGAACACCTAGCACCCGCCGCTTTAGCACACAGTCTCCAGGTCTTGTGCAAGGCTTTCGTCACTACGCCGACGGTAAGCTGCTGGGCGGAATGGTGACTTGGCACTGCGATGCACCCAAACGCTCCCTGAAGCGCTGCGGGTCGCCATCTCTTCCCACAACCGGCTTAAGTACATTACATCCTAGTCATCCACTCATTCGGAGTAGTTCGAAACTTGATTAAGTAAGATATTGATATGAACGGAGCAAACGCATACTGGCATCACAAATACTGATAAAAGAAAACAAAGCCAATACAAAGTTGACTGACGTCATGGGCTCTGTACGTTAAACACGTAATCGAAATTCGACTGAGCTCTCTGTTGAAGAAGAGCAAACCCGTACGCTATACACATGAAATAAAACAAGCAGAACAACGCAAGACCAGCAGTTTCAGAGCATCTTACATGGCAGCCATCAGTTGAATTGTATCCCTACACCCAAAATGCCGCTATACATGACAGTTAAAGAGTTAAACAAATACTAGCTACAAACCGTTCAAGAAACCTTCGAATTCACCTCACAAGTAGCAAATGTTGAACTATTGACAGTCTTTGGATCGGCAGTCCTTGGGAAGAAGATAAAAGATACCAGAGTACTTTTTTATAGCATGAATAAAAGCTTCCGCAACTGGTAGGAAGTTATTGTAGTTTCGCCGTCCAAAACCCTAACGGGAGCTGCCCGTTAATTTATCGCGCAGGCCGTTCCACCGAGCTGCGCTGCGCATCAAATCTCTTCGGGAGCCAAGCCGCCATCTATAGAGGTTGACGTTTAAAATCTCTTCCGGAGCTGAGCTGTCCAGGTTGCCCTCTCAAAGCTGCTTCGGGTGACTACCACGGCCGCCCGCCGACGGCAGGTGGTACCCGTTCTTGTGCTGAGATCCGACGGCGCCGTTAGTCGCACCGTTGCGCCCCACTGAGCCGACGCCGTTTATCGTCTGTGAACACACGTCCGTGAAGTCATGAACCATTATCATTATCAGCCATATGACGTCATTATCATTATCATCCTCGTTTGCACAGTTGTCATCACACAGATGACAGTATCATTATCGATTTCGTGACAAAACATTAGTCGATTTATAGCAAAAGCAAAATATCGAGTGTGTACAACGAGCGTGCAAAATATCGAGCTCCAAAATATTGAACCGCTAAATTATCGAATTACCGAATATCGAAAGCAATGCATTGAGTGGAAAATATCGATGCAAAACTTCCCATGGTAAAAATAGTGGCAGAGGAGGATAAACCAAATATTATTTTCCAATAGGCATATGCCCAACATAGTCATACATACACAAAGGTTATTTCAAATGAAGTCAAACGTCTTGTTTTCAATTATAACATGATTTTACGATTTCCCTTCGTTAAAAGCAGTGCACAAATTTGCACTGCAGCACAGTTCAAAAATAACTATTTGAATATTCACAGGAGAGGGTACTCAGAATGTTCACGCGAAAATGTTCTATTGAACAGTTTCTATTGCACATAATTGTAAAACCATGTTATAAAATGAATGTTGTATGGATTTCCGTGCAAAAGTACGGGACACAGAACTCAAGTGAATCACTATAGCACTCGGCTTCGCATAGTGACGCCACTTTTGTTCTGTACTCCGTACTAGTGCATGGAAACCCATACAGCACGCATATATTATTTGTTAATTTTGACAGAATTGCACATGCTCACGGGTGGGATTGATACTCCCTCGACGTAAGCGAACCTTCCGCCACGCGCACGACACGAATTGCCAGTGCATATTAACACCACACCGGGAGCACTAACCTTGCCCGACTTCGCCTTGCCGGTGCAGTAAGCGTGAATGTAGAAGTTGAGGAAGAGGACGATGAATGAGATCATGTAGATCACCAGTGTGTACTGCATCCACATCGGGAAAGGACAGTCCAGCCGTAGCGCGTTCACGCCCAGAACGAGCGCCACGAAAAACTGCGCCTGCAAAACAGCACGCAACAGTTCATCAACACTGATGGCACGTCAAATGACGCTATTAGGTGCAAATGTTTACGATTACTACGACAGAAGACGTCAAACTGAGCTATCGTGTGCCACCATTCACTGTGTAATATGCTACTAAAATTTTGCGCACTTATCCGTTTATGAGTTTCAGTATTCCTCTGTGCATAAGAAATAGGAACATTCAGGCAAAAACACGAGACATGTTAACGCAATGCGGATACCCTGTCACCAGAACACGTCATGGTAGCTCGTGATCCCATGCTCGCGGTGCCGTGCACCGTACGTACCAGCTGCGCCATGGTGAGGTACTTCTTCCACCAGAGGTAGGGCTGAAGGCGCGGTCCGATTGCCGACAGGCCGTAGTACAGGTACATCAGCACATGCACAAAACTGTTCAGCATGGCACCCACGAACGCTGCAAGAGCGCCGCGAATCAGACAGAAGCAGGGGAGTAAAGACACAGGTTCAGGGGCAACGGGCAAGGGTGACAGGTGAATCAGTGTGACGCATACAAACACATAATAGGAATGAAGGGACAGGCGTATTGGACGAGGTATATTACGTAGTTCTCAGGATCAGAAATATAATGAAAGGGAATGAAATAAATACACTGCCATTTTGTGTTTGAAATGTCAATGGAAAATATGAGTAGGGCTATGATAAGGGGAGAGGGAGGTGTAAAATTAGTTCCACCAGTGCACTTAGAAAACAGAACACGACAATTTTGCATATTTATCATACAAAATATGCCTCCTCTTACAATAGCTAACCGTTATCGTTGGTTCCATGAATTCCGAACTACCAATACGACTAACGGCAAACGGGTAGTCGTAGCACACTAGGCGTTTTGCGCCGCCTTCGCGCCGTCCGACAGCAGCAGAGTTGGCTTCAGGTGCGGTTCACGTACCTGAGCCCCCGGCCACCCAGCGTATGCCGATCCACCACAACAGGAACATGGTCGAGTGGTGGTACACGTGCAGGAACGTGATCTGCCCGTTCTTCTTCCGCAGCACGAAGAAAGCCGTGTCGGCGAACTCTAGGAGTTTGGAGATGTAGTAAAACCAGAGAGCACTAGTTATCTGTGACGGGCAATAAAGCGGTATGATACTGCTGACATGCGGAACTAGACTGGGACGTAGCAGAGCAAAGAGGCAGATCGTCGTGAATATCATGTGTTCACAATAGGAGGCAGCAGGAACATCTAGCTGGCAGATGTCACTCGCGGTATGGTTGCTGGTGAACTTGCAAAGTCGCGGAATCAAACCGTCTCGCATGTATGCATGTCACTGATGCTGGAATTAACTGGTAGCAAAGGTAACAAACATCCCATATATATCATTCGGTGGCAGCTGCACCATTCTACCATCGCGCTCCTCTCTGTCAACATCCCGTCCACAGTCACCCCGGTCCCCGCCGGTCCTGACTCCAGCATACCCGCACGGCCTCTGGTCAGGTCCACAGTCAGCCCGGTCCCCGCCGATCCGGACTCCAGCATACCCGCACGGCCTCTAGTCAGGTCCAGTCAGCCCGGTCCCCGCCGATCCCCGTCGATCCGGACTCCAGTATACCCGCATGACCTCTGGTCAGGTCCAGTCAGCCCGGTCCCCGCCGGTCCCCGCCGGTCCCCGCCGATCCCCGCCGATCCGGACTCCAGCATACCCGCACGGCCTCTAGTCAGGTCCAGTCAGCCCGGTCCCCGCCGATCCCCGTCGATCCGGACTCCAGTATACCCGCATGACCTCTGGTCAGGTCCAGTCGGCCCGGTCCCCGCCGATCCCCGCCGGTCCTCGTCGATCCGGACTCCAGCATACCCGCACGGGCTCTAGCCAGGTCCAGTCAGCCCGGTCCCCGCCGATCCCCGTCGATCCGGACTCCAGTATACCCGCATGACCTCTGGTCAGGTCCAGTCGGCCCGGTCCCCGCCGATCCCCGCCGGTCCTCGTCGATCCGGACTCCAGCATACCCGCACGGCCTCTAGTCAGGTCCAGGCAGCCCGGTCCCCGCCGATCCCCGCCGGTCCCCGTCGATCCGGACTCCAGCATACCCGCACGGCCTCTAGTCAGGTCCAGTCAGCCCGGTCCCCGTCGATCCGGACTCCAGCATACCCGCATGGCCTCTGGTCAGGTCCAGTCAGCCCGATCCCCGCTGGTCCCCGTCGATCCGGACTCCAGCATACCCGCACGGCCTCTAGCCAGGTCCAGGCAGCCCGGTCCCCGCCTATCCCCGTCGATCCGGACTCCAGCATACTCGCACGGCCTCTAGTCAGGTCCAGGCAGCCCGGTCCCCGCCGATCCCCGTCGATCCGGACTCCAGCATACCCGCACGGCCTCTAGTCAGGTCCAGGCAGCCCGGTCCCCGCCGATCCCCGCCGGTCCCCGTCGATCCGGACTCCAGCATACCCACACGGCCTCTAGCCAGGTCCAGGCAGCCCGGTCCCCGCCTATCCCCGTCGATCCGGACTCCAGCATACTCGCACGGCCTCTAGTCAGGTCCAGGCAGCCCGGTCCCCGCCGATCCCCGTCGATCCGGACTCCAGCATACCCGCACGGCCTCTAGTCAGGTCCAGGCAGCCCGGTCCCCGCCGATCCCCGCCAGTCCCCGTCGATCCGGACTCCAGCATACCCACACGGCCTCTAGCCAGGTCCAGTCAGCCCGGTCCCCGCCGATCCCCGTCGATCCGGACTCCAGTATACCCGCACGGCCTCTAGTCAGGTCCAGTCAGCCCGGTCCCCGCCGATCCCCGCCGTTCCCCGTCGATCCGGACTCCAGTATACCCGCACGGCCTCTAGTCAGGTTCAGTCAGCCCGGTCCCCGCCGATCCCCGTCGATCCTGACTCCAGCATACCCGCACGGCCTCTGGTCAGGTCCAGTCAGCCCGGTCCCCGTCGATCCGGACTCCAGCATACCCGCATGGCCTCTAGTCAGGTCCAGTCAGCCCGGTCCCCGCCGATCCCCGTCGATCCGGACTCCAGTATACCCGCATGGCCTCTGGTCAGGTCCAGTCAGCCCGGTCCCAGCCGATTCGGACTCCAGCATACCCGCATACCCGCATGGCCGCTGGCGAGGTGGAGTAGTCGACCGGTTCGCAGAGCCAGCTGTAACCCTGTTTCCACGCCACGGTCGCCAGCTGTGGAGGACACCAATAAGTATCGGTCACCAATCAGTACCGGTCACCAATCCGTATCGGTCACGAATCAGTCTCGGTCACCAATAAGTATCGGTCACCAACGGCCAAGTAGAGGATGTGTGACGTATACATGGAGGCATAATGTCACGAGCGAAAGTCACTGGGTGACAAATAACTGAAAAAATTTATAAATTTTTTTTTAACTCCAGATTAGATTCTCACATCCTCCTGCGCAGTTTTTCTCTCCATGCACCCACTCGATCAATCCGCACACAAAGACTGTTTTATGAGCCCCGTCCGCGTGTCAACACCGTGAAACGGGGGTTATTCTATAGGGTACCTCAACTAGTCAACTTATTTTTACGTAACATTCCAGAGGCTGACTTCTTTGCTGACGCTTCTGGCACTTTTAAAGCTCATGTCTTGAAACACATTTCATCCTTTTAGTTGTTAGTATTGTGGTGTTTTTACAAACACTTTTAGCGTGTACCTTTATTAAATGCCATTGTCCTTTAACGCTTTTGCCGTATATATTTTTACTTCTTGTTTAAAGTTCTTATGAATTATTTATTGTGTATTTTACTGATGTTTGGAATGTTTGTTTGTCATATTTTATATTGTGTGTGTGCTGCCTGATGTCCCGTGACTTCACCTGTTAGTGGGGGCAACCCTGTTGGTGATTACTTGAATAAATAAATAAAATAAATAAACTGTAGACTGGAGGCTGCATCAGCGGAACCATGGTTAGAGGTAGTTAGGACTACGCTCGGTATCGTGTCGCCCCTTCAATCGGATAGGTTGCCCGGGCACCAACCGTGACCGGAACTAGGCGAGACCAGGTAGGGCATAGCAAAGGCAACTGTGCAGCATGTATGTGAAGACAATCAAACGTCGAAGACAGGCCCGCCTCACAACACAGTGTGTTCAACACACCACAGAATACCCACTCTGGAGAGCCCCGACGCCCACCTCCACGCCGATGTAGAGATTCAGCAGCGACACGGCCAGGTTGTAGAGCACTAGCGGCGCCCGCAGCTGGAGCGGCTGCTGGTGGCGCATCAGCCGCGGGCCAAGCCACACCATCAGCAGGTAGCCGGCCGTCAGCAGCAGGGTGGGCATCGGCGAGTCCAGCAAGGGCCACTCATCCACCCGACGGTCTGAAGGCAGCGCATGGCAGGGGATGCAGTCAGCAGCAGGGTGGGTATCGGCAAGTCCAGCAACGGCCACTCATCCACCCGCCGGTCTGAAGGCAGCGCAGTGGCAGGGGATGCAGTCAGCAGCAGGGTGGGTATCGGCAAGTAAAGGCAACGGCCACTCATCCACCCGCCGGTCTGAAGGCAGCGCAGTGGTAGGGGATGCAGTCAGCAGCAGGGTGGGTAGACCAGCTGTCCATCCGCTATCTAATGATAATGATCTGAGACAGTGTTTGACTTATCTGTCTATACCCACAGTTCCACCTGTCTATACCCACAGTTCCAAGAGATCCACAGATAAAGATATGATGACTATGTGAATACAAACATCAAATCACAAAAATATAGTGAGTAAATATACATATGTAATTGGCCTTCTAAAGATCTAAGCTGGTTGAACTGCAAGTTACACAACAGCAGGTTGTCACATCTTGAATGAACTGACCTCTTCTCTTCATTGACCACACATATAAGGAATGCAGTCTTATCAGCTGTTCTTGAGCACTTGCTGGGAGGAAGGAAGCCCGATAAAGCATGGACTCTGCTCCAGTTGTGAGTCCATCACTGGAGCTCATTGTGTCTGGAAAAATAAAACTGGAAATGTTAGCTGAAATGGTTGGGCATGCAATTAACTCAAAATATAGAATACCAACCAAACAGAATACCCAGGTCATTCCTGGTATACCTGCTATGTGATACCTACATTGATATGGAATTATAGCTAGTTATACTCAGGGTATTAGTGAATTGTGAGGTGGCAAAGTTACCTGGAACAACCCATGCTGGGCCAAATAACAATGGGTTAACCACATAATAATGACACAAATCAAAAAGTGGTCTGCTTCCACCCTATTTTTCCAGGATAAATGCTGAAAATATCCCTGGTTTAACCCTCGCCCTACGGGGGGGGGCTGACAGCCCCCCCCCCCCCCCCCCCTGAGGTTTTTCTTGAATAACTTTTGACACATGCGATGCATTTGTCACCGCATGTGTCAAATTTCTAATTGCTGAAATTCTTGGTAGCTGAGTTTACAACAATTATATGGAGGCTTTTAATTTATTTAATTTAATAAATTGGAGGCTAAAAATTTAATTGAAATTGGTTGATTAGTTTGGGAGATAATCATGTTTTGATGACGTCATGTTGGTAAAAAAAAATGAGAAATATTTGAAAAATCGTAGAGAACAGAGTTTTAAAGCAAATTGCAAACGCAATTCACCAAAGATACCAAATGGCATTCTCTTTCAAATAGAAATCTCGGATTTGCAAAATTTTGGGTATTTGACCCCTAAAATATTAAAAAAAACTGTTTGTTTTTTAAATCCCCACAAAATCAAATTTTTCAAAGATATTAGAAAAACCGGAATAAATGTGAGAGAACTGAGTATGGACAATACCCATACCAAATTTCAAAGCAAAATTTCTTCATTTTTGACTGAGTGATGGCTCTCCAAGTGTAAGAAACTGATGACGTCATTTTTTTATAACTTTTCTTGACTTTTTTTTGACAAGATACGAACAAATAATTACTTTTTTTGTACTTCTGAGCCAAAACTGGTCTAGGAACATGCCTTTTTATTTACATTGATAATTTCTAATTTTTTGGTTTTCTGAAGAGCAAAATCGCTGTTCTGGACGTGGTAAATCCGAGGTCATTCACTTGACCTGGAAGGCCACCCGTTGACTTGAAACCTAAAAATCGCATATTCTTAGATTCCTCTCATGACAGGCAACATGTTGGTCCTTACCGCATTTCTCTAAGTTGCTTGGTTTGGAAGTTAACAGGGGGGCCTGTCAGCCCCCCCCCCCCCGTAGGACGAAGGTGAAAAAAGTTCCCGTAGGGCGAGGGTTAAGTCTATAGAATGTCATCAGATGTATATAGTTAGTATTATATAGGCACTTTTGTTGTTGAAAGATGTGCAAAAGAAAAGAGCAATACCACCCCAAGATAGGCATCACATATGCATTACAAAAACATCCATAACTTATACCCTCCAACAGATCTGATCTTAACCCGCGCACTGCAGGGGGGTTGATTTCCGACCCCCCCCCCCCTCAGGTTTTTCGAAGATAGCGAAAAAACGGCGGCGCGCAGCGCCGCCGAGTTTTCGCACACCAGTCAGGACATCAATTGCGCACACTTTGAAGAAAAAAACCTAGGGTCATCTCAGGTCAGGTCACCAGACCAGGTCAAGTGACCCCACCTCCAAAAATGTTTGCAGTTGTGCCAAAGCCAGAGTTTTTCACCGATCAGTTTGAAACTTGCAGGATGTCATGATGACATACGTACTTACAATTCGTTTATCTCGGAATTTTGATATCGGTGACCTAAGGTCAGGTCAATTTCGCAACCTCCCCATAATAAGTAAATGGGGAAATATACAAATGCTAAGGATATGCATGATATTAGTCTAATTACTTCTGGATCATGTTATTATAGGATATTCTTGATGATCCAAGTGTAAGTTTTGTTCAGTGACCCCTATTGGGTCATTTAAGGTCATGCGAGGTCACCATCACTTTTGTGTCAATAACTCCCGACATAATGAAGATAGAGAAGTAAAACAGACATCAATGTGTTCGTCTCGTCAAGACACGTCTTCCCATATGCAATATGCCCTACTTGGGTCACCACTTGACCTTGACCTGAGGTCAATTTTTTTATAATTAACTTAACAAGATCACCATGTATATCATTCAAAGCGCCTTGGCAAGATAAACACAATGACGTAAACAGTGTCGTTATCTTTATTAAAAACACAATGTCGTTATCTTTATTACATACAAAGTTAATAGCGAAAAACGATTTAGCAAAAAAACGTATTTTTTCCCTTTTTTGGCCTCTGGAGCCTCAAATGTTGACCTTAGATCAAATTTGAGGACACCTTAGTGATTGCAAATGTCACTGGCTGGCGTTTGCTTTTTTCCGTTTGTTTCTAACTAGCATAGTTCTGAGATATATGGGAATTTCTGGAGCCATGTCCTAAAACAGGGGACAAACTGGAAAATTTGACCTTTGATGACCTCTGGTGACCTCAATTTTGACCTGACCTAAAACAATACTGAAATACTTTCGATAGAACATGTATCAAGCTATCAAATGCCGTTTTCCGCTTCTCGCTACGTAGCGTAGTTTTTTTTTAGTTTAGTTTTAGATCTCAGGGGGGCGGAAATCAACCCCCCCTGCAGTTCGTGTTCGGCGCAAAGCCCCTGCAGTGCGCGGGTTAATATCTGTATTGAGGCTAGTGAAATGTCACTGCAGAAAAATGGGAGAAATAAAATGGGAAGCACAGATTCAATTAACTTTGTCTATTCTCAGGCTGCAGCAATAGTCAAATTTTTGCCAGCACACATTCCTTCCATGCATTTTTATTTTGAAACATCACATCTATATTACTATTTGATAAGCATCTGTCTGTCTGTCTGTCTGCATGTCTGCATATCTGCATGTCTGCATGTCCGCCTGTCCGCCTGTCCGCCTGTCCGCCTGTCCGCCTGTCCGCCTGTCCGCCTGTCCGCCTGTCCGCCTGTCCGCCTGTCCGCATGTCCGCATGTCCGCATGTCCGTCTGTCCGCATGTCCGCCTGTCCGTCTGTCCGTCTGTCTGTCTGTCTGTCTGTCTGTCTGTCTGTCTGTCTGTCTGTCTGTCTGTCTGTCTGTCTGTCTGTCTGTCTGTCTGTATGTCTGTCTGTCTGTCTGTCTGTCTGTCTGTCTGTCTGTCTGTCTGTCTGTCTGTCTGTCTGTCTGTCTGTCTGTCTGTCTGTCTGTCTGTCTGTCTGTCTGTCTGTCTGTCTGTCTGTCTGTCTGTATGTCTGTATGTCTGTATGTCTGTATGTCTGTATGTCTGTATGTCTGTATGTCTGTATGTCTGTATGTCTGTATGTCTGTATGTCTGTATGTCTGTATGTCTGTATGTCTGTATGTCTGTATGTCTGTATGTCTGTATGTCTGTATGTCTGTATGTCTGTATGTCTGTATGTCTGTATGTCTGTATGTCTGTATGTCTGTATGTCTGTATGTCTGTATGTCTGTATGTCTGTATGTCTGTATGTCTGTATGTCTGTATGTCTGTATGTCTGTATGTCTGTATGTCTGTATGTCTGTATGTCTGTGTGTCTGTGTGTCTGTATGTCTGTATGCATGTCTGTATGTCTGTATGTCTGTATGTCTGTATGTCTGTATGTCTGTATGTCTGTATGTCTGTATGTCTGTATGTCTGTATGTCTGTATGTCTGTATGTCTGTATGTCTGTATGTATGTCTGTCTGTCTGTCTGTCTGTCTGTCTGTCTGTCTGTCTGTCTGTCTGTCTGTCTGTCTGTCTGTCTGTCTGTCTGTCTGTCTGTCTGTCTGTCTGTCTGTCTGTCTGTCTGTCTGTCTGTCTGTCTGTCTGTCTGTCTGTCTGTCTGTCTGTCTGTCTGTCTGTCTGTCTGTCTGTCTGTCTGTCTGTCTGTCTGTCTGTCTGTCTGTCTGTCTGTCTGTCTGTCTGTCTGTCCGGCACCGCTCAGTTTATTCAGTTTAGAAGTCCCAGTTAATTCACGTGCTGAATTGGTGCGGATACCTCCACCCCGGAGATGCCAGCTAGCTATGCATAGGACATATGTGGGAGATGGGATAAGTCACCGACGCACCGGAGTTGGTGGGGCGGTGATCCCTTGACGGGTAATAGGTAATTATGTCCTATGCAGTTCCAGTCCAGTTAATTAACGTGCTGAATTGGTGCGGATACCTCCATCCCGGAGATGCCAGCTAATCGTCCAGCGGAGCGGACGGGTTAGCACTAGTAGGTACATATATGACAAATACAGAATATAGCAGTGCATTTTGTGCAACAGTGTATTGAGGGTAATAACTGCCCTCTCCGACAGGTATTGATGCAGGATGGGAGATATGATCATTATCTTTCCAATACTATGTGGAACCATCAATTTCCATCAAAGCATCATTCAGCTATCAATGAACACAAACACAAGTTGCCATCATATGAAGCTGCATAAGTCTAGAGCAAAAACAATGGCCAGGAGACCCTCTGATGGTGAGGGCAGTGAACGAGTGAGAATGGTATCTGCCTCATCTTGATAGGCATAGGAACAGAGGGACTGGGGCAATGGTCCCCCACTTTATGGTTGGGGGCCATGGCAGTGTCAGAAAAGTGGTTCCACGAGCTAAGTTCGCGAAACAAATTTTTCGCCAGCGGCGGAACAATTGTTTGTATGCGTATACCAGTATTTTTCGCGTAATTTTTTATACGCGTTTCTACACAGCCTATTTTCATATATGCCAATATGTGCATATATTATTATGTGGAAAGTTGATGAATCGTCAGTCGTATTTCCTGTAGATATGGTCTTGGCGTCAGTCGGGGACCGAGACTCCCGGGTCGTATGTTACTTGGGGTACTGTGAGGTCAGTCTTGGAATTTGGGCCATTTTCTGGACGTTTTAGGTCCAAAGAATTTTGTTCTCTTCATATTTGTTTAGGAAATTTGCCCTCATTTCGCCTGATCTTACCGACATAGTAGTTAAAATATAATTCAATTTTCCTCACAAGGATTTAATATCTATTACAAATCAGGATTGTTTACTTTCCAAGTAAAATAATTCAAACAAAAAAGAAAATCTTAACTTGCTTGACAATACAATTTTACTCTCCACCTATGGATTTTTACTCTCGGGGACCAGGTCATGAAATGAAAAATAAAACACTGTGTGAGGTAGAGTTAATTGCAAGCGCACAAGAATATTGTGCGAGTCAGTGTAGTTTAAAGCGCACAAGAATAACCAGGGAAAATCGAGAGGGATTGTGCGCTGCCGCGGGGTGTGTGGAAATTCTAGAGAGGATCATACTAATACTTTAATGTTGCTTGGGTACTTTAAATAAATGTTGCTCATCAGTCAATCATATATATAATTTTGTGACGAATCTTCCTACAGGTACCTTGTATCGTTGCGTATGCGTATACAGGAAACTAGGCTCAAGTCTCAGTCTAAAGTACTGCCGTGTTTTGCATAACATGTGTTTAGTGTCCCAGGGTTATCCATGGCCCCGATGACGATGGTATCGGAGGCAGGGTTGTAACCTGAACACGCAAAAACCTTTTTTGGAGATTTTAAGAAGTTTTTGGTTTAATTTTTGGAAAAGTA
>JAXIVJ010004567.1:30000-32500 GCA_036785665.1 Chirona hameri
ATCCGGCGGGGAGACCCCCGCTGACAAGCAGACAGTGTAAAGTAACTGAGGCGTGTAGTAGTGTATTGTAGTGTAGTGTGTGTGTGTGTAGTAACTGAGGCGTGTAGTATTGTAGTGTAGTGTAGTGTGTGTGTGTGTGTAGTAACTGAGGCGTGTAGTATTGTAGTGTAGTGTGTGTGTGTGTGTGTGTAGTAACTGAGGCGTGTAGTATTGTAGTGTAGTGTGTGTGTGTGTGTGTAGTAACTGAGGCGTGTAGTAGTGTAGTGTAGTGTGTGTGTGTATGTGTGCAGTAACTGAAGCGTGTAGTAGTGTAGTGTAGTGTGTGTGTGTGTGTGTGTAGTAACTGAGGCGTGTAGTATTGTAGTGTAGTGTGTGTGTGTGTAGTAACTGAGGCGTGTAGTATTGTAGTGTAGTGTAGTGTGTGTGTGTGTGTGTAGTAACTGAGGCGTGTAGTAGTGTAGTGTAGTGTGTGTGTGTGTGTGTGTAGTAACTTAGGTGTGTAGTATTGTAGTGTAGTGTGTTTGTATGTGTGTGTGTAGTAATTGAGGTGTGTAGTAGTGTAGTGTAGTGTGTGTGTGTGTAGTAACTGAGGCGCGTAGTAGTGTAGTGTAGTGTGTGTGTGTGTGTGTGTGTGTAGTAACTGAGGCGTGTAGTAGTGTAGTGTAGTGTGTGTGTGTGTGTGTAGTATCTGAGTCGTGTAGTATTGTAATGTAGTGTAGTGTGTGTGTATTAAATGAGGCGTGTAGTATTGTAGGGTAGTGTGTGTGTGTGTGTGTGTGTGTGTGTGTGTGTGTGTGTGTGTGTGTGTGTGTGTGTGTGTGTGTGTGTGTGTGTGTGTGTGTGTGTGTGTGTGTGTGTGTGTGTGTGTGTGTGTGTGTAGTACCTGAGGCGTGTAGTAGTGTAGTGTAGTGTGTGTGTGTGTGTAGTAACTGATGCGTGTAGTAGTGTAATGTAGTGTAGTGTGTGTGTGTGTGTAGTAACTGAGGCGTGTAGTAGTGTAGTGTAGTGTGTGTGTGTGTGTAGTAACTGAGGCGTGTAGTATTGTAGTGTAGTGTGTGTGTGTGTGTGTGTGTGTGTGTGTGTGTGTGTGTGTGTGTGTGTGTGTGTGTGTGTGTGTGTGTGTGTGTGTGTGTGTGTGTGTGTGTGTGTGTTGTAACTGAGGCGTGTAGTAGTGTAGTGTAGTGTAATATGTGTGTGTGTAGTAACTGAGGCGTGTAGTAGTGTAGTGTAGTGTAGTGTGTGTGTAGTAACTGAGGCGTGTATTAGTGTAGTGTAGTGTGTGTGTGTGTGTGTAGTAACTGAGGCGTGTAGTATTGTAGTGTAGTGTAGTGTGTGTGTGTGTAGTAACTGAGGCGTGTAGTAGTGTAGTGTAGTATGTGTGTGTGTGTGTGTATGTGTGTAGTAACTGAGGCGTGTAGTAGTGTAGTGTAGTGTAGTGTGTGTGTGTGTGGTAACTGAGGCGTGTAGTAGTGTAGTGTAGTGTGTGTGTGTGTAGTAACTAAGGCGTGTAGTAGTGTAGTGTAGTGTAGTATGTGTGTGCAGTAACTGAGGCGTGTAGTATTGTAGTGTAGTGTGTGTGTGTGTGTGTGTGTGTGTGTGTGTAGTAACTGAGGCGTGTAGTAGTGTAGTGTAGTGTGTGTGTGTGTGTGTGTGTAGTACCTGAGGCGTGTAGTAGTTTAGTGTAGTGTGTGTGTGTGTAGTAACTGAGGCGTGTAGTATTGAAGTGTAGTGTGTGTGTGTGTTGAGTACATGAGGCGTGTAGTATTGTAGTGTAGTGTGTGTGTGTGTGTGTGTGTGTGTGTGTGTGTGTGTGTGTGTGTGTGTGTGTGTGTGTGTGTGTGTGTGTGTGTGTGTGTGTGTGTGTGTGTGTGTGTGTGTGTTGTAACTGAGGCGTGTAGTAGTGTAGTGTAGTGTAATATGTGTGTGTGTAGTAACTGAGGCGTGTAGTAGTGTAGTGTAGTGTAGTGTGTGTGTAGTAACTGAGGCGTGTATTAGTGTAGTGTAGTGTGTGTGTGTGTGTGTAGTAACTGAGGCGTGTAGTATTGTAGTGTAGTGTAGTGTGTGTGTGTGTAGTAACTGAGGCGTGTAGTAGTGTAGTGTAGTATGTGTGTGTGTGTGTGTGTATGTGTGTAGTAACTGAGGCGTGTAGTAGTGTAGTGTAGTGTAGTGTGTGTGTGTGTGGTAACTGAGGCGTGTAGTAGTGTAGTGTAGTGTGTGTGTGTGTAGTAACTAAGGCGTGTAGTAGTGTAGTGTAGTGTAGTATGTGTGTGCAGTAACTGAGGCGTGTAGTATTGTAGTGTAGTGTGTGTGTGTGTGTGTGTGTGTGTGTGTAGTAACTGAGGCGTGTAGTAGTGTAGTGTAGTGTGTGTGTGTGTGTGTGTAGTACCTGAGGCGTGTAGTAGTTTAGTGTAGTGTGTGTGTGTGTAGTAACTGAGGCGTGTAGTATTGAAGTGTAGTGTGTGTGTGTGTTGAGTACATGAGGCGTGTAGTATTGTAGTGT
>JAXIVJ010004567.1:57500-60000 GCA_036785665.1 Chirona hameri
TGTGTATGTGTAGTAACTGAGGCGTGTAGTAGTTGTAGTGTAGTGTGTGTGTGTGTATGTGTGCAGTAACTGAGGCGTGTAGTAATGGGTGTAGGGTAGTGTGTGTATGTGTGTAGTACCTGAGGCGTGTAGTAGTGTAGTGTAGTGTAGTGTAGTGTAGTGTGCTGTGTGTGTGTGTGTAGTAACTGAAGCGTGTAGTAGTGTTGTGTAGTGTAGTGTGTGTGTGTGTGTGTGTGTGTGATGTGTGTGTGTGTGTGTTTGTAGTACCTGAGGCGTGCAGTAGTGTAGTGTAGTGTGTGTGTGTGTGTGTGTGTGTAGTAACTGTTTGCGAACCGCGGGACCAACGCCACCAAGCATCCGGCGGGGAGACCCACCGCTGACAAGCAGACAGTGTAAAGTAACTGAGGCGTGTAGTAGTGTATTGTAGTGTAGTGTGTGTGTGTGTAGTAACTGAGGCGTGTAGTATTGTGTGTAGTGTAGTGTGTGTGTGTGTGTGTAGTAACTGAGGCGTGTAGTATTGTAGTGTAGTGTGCTGTGTGTGTAGTGTGTGTAGTAACTGAGGCGTTGTAGTATTGTAGTGTAGTGTGTGTGTGTGTTGTGTGTAGTAACTGAGGCGTGTAGTAGTGTAGTGTAGTGTGTGTGTGTATGTGTGCAGTAACATGAAGCGTGTAGTAGTGTAGTGTAGTGTGTGTGTGTGTGTGTGCTGTAGTAACTGAGGCGTGTAGTATTGTAGTGTAGTGTGTGTGTGTGTAGTAACTGAGGCGTTGTGTATGTAGTGTAGTGTAGTGTGTGTGTGTGTGTGTGTAGTAACTGAGGCGTGTAGTAGTAGTAGTGTAGTGTAGTGTGTGTGTGTGTGTGTAGTAACTTAGGTGTGTAGTATTGTAGTGTAGTGTGTTTGTATGTGTGTGTGTAGTAATTGAGGTGTGTAGTACTTGTAGTGTAGTGTGTGTGTGTGTAGTAACTGAGGCGCGTAGTAGTGTAGTGTAGTGTGTGTGTGTGTGTGTGTGTGTAGTAACTGAGGCGTGTAGTAGTGTAGTGTAGTGTGTGTGTGTGTGTGTAGTATCTGAGTCGTGTAGTATTGTAATGTAGTGTAGTGTGTGTGTATTAAATGAGGCGTGTAGTATTGTAGGGTAGTGTGTGTGTGTGTGTGTGTAGTGTGTGTGTGTGTGTAGTGTGTGTGTGTGTGTGTGTGTGTGTGTGTGTGTGTGTCTGTGTGTGTGTGTGTCGTGTGTGTGTGTGTGTGTGTGTGTGTGTGTGTAGTGTGTGTGTGTGTGTGTGTGGTGTAGTACCTGAGGCGCTGTAGTAGTGTAGTGTAGTGTGTGTGTGTGTAGTAACTGATGCGTGTAGTAGTGTAATGTAGTCGTAGTGTGTGTGTGTGTGTAGTAACTGAGGCGTGTGTAGTAGTGTAGTGTCGTAGTGTGTGTGTGTGATGTAGTAACTGAGGCGTGTAGTATTGTAGTGTAGTGTGTGTGTGTGTGTGTGTGTGTGTGTGTGTGTGTGTGTGTGTGTGTGTAGTGTGTGTGTGTTGTGTGTGTGTGTGTGTGTGTGTGTGTGTGTTGTAACTGAGGCGTGTAGTAGTGTAGTGTAGTGTAATATGTGTGTGTTTAGTAACTGAGGCGTGTAGTAGTGTAGTGTAGATGTAGTGTGTGTGTAGTAACTGAGGCGTGTATTAGTGTAGCTGTAGTGTGTGTGTGTGTGTGTAGTAACTGAGGCGTGATAGTATTGTAGTGTAGTGTAGTGTGTGTGTGTTGTAGTAACTGAGGCGTGTAGTAGCTGTAGTGTAGTATGTGTGTGTGTGTGTGTATGTGTGTAGTAACTGAGGCGTTGTAGTAGTGTAGTGTAGTGTAGTGTGTGTGTGTGTGGTAACTGAGGAGTCTTGTAGTAGTGTAGTGTCAGTGTGTGTGTGTGTAGTAACTAAGGGGTGTAGTAGTGTAGTGTAGTGTAGTATGTGTGTGCAGTAACTGAGGCGTGTAGTATTGTAGTGTAGTGTGTGTGTGTGTGTGTGTGTGTGTGTGTGTAGTAACTGAGGCGTGTAGTAGTGTAGTGTAGTGTGTGTGTGTGTAGTGTGTGTAGTACCTGAGGCGTGTAGTAGTTTAGTGTAGTGTGTGTGTGTGTTAGTAACTGAGGCGTTGTAGTATTGAAGTGTAGTGTGTGTGTGTGTTGAGTACATGAGGCGTGTAGTATTGTAGTGTAGTGTGTGTGTGTTGAGTGTGTGTGTGTAGTGTGTGTGTAAGTGTGTGTGTGTGTGCTGAGTGTGTGTGTGTGTGTGTGTGTGTGTGTGTGTAGTGTGTGTGGTAGTAACTGAGGCGTTGTAGTAGTGTAGTGTAGTGTAATATGTGTGTGTGTAAGTAAACTGAGGCGTGTAGTAGTGTAGTGTAGTGTAGGTGTGTGTGTAGTAACTGAGCGTGTATTAGTGTAGTGTAGTGTGTGTGTGTGTGTGTGTAGTAATGAGGCGTGTAGTATTGTAGTGTAGTGTAGTGTGTGTGTGTGTAGTAACCTG
>JAXIVJ010004567.1:67500-81794 GCA_036785665.1 Chirona hameri
AACACTACACACTCAGTATCACACAACCACAACAAACACACACACACACACAACACCCCACACCACTCAACACACCACACCACCTTACACATACACCTGCCTCTAGGTAACACCACAAACACACTACAAACAATACTACACGCTTCAGTTAAACCTCACAACAAACACACACCCATACCAACACACACCACAAAACCACTCCCTCCCACTTAACACAACACCACACCTACCAACCCCCCACCCCACCCCCCACCACCCCCCCCCCCCCCACCACACCACCCCACCACCCCCCCCCCCCCCCCCCACCCCCCCACACCCACACCACACAACCCACACCCCACCCCACACAACCCCACACACCACACCCACCCACACCACAACACACACACAACACACACCACACACACACAACCCCACACACACCAACCACCACACACACACACCAACAACACACACCACACACACACACACACACACCACACCACAACACACCACCCCCACCCAACACCACACCCACCCACACACACACACACACACACACAACACACACACACTACACACCACACACTACACACACAGCACGACACACACACAACACACACACCACACACCCCACACACCACACACCACACACACACACCCCCACCCCCCCCCACCCCCCCCCCCCCACACACACACCCCCCACACACAACACACCCACACACCAACCCACACCACACACAAACACACACAACACAACACAAACCACACACACACAACACACACACACACAACACACACCCACCACACACACACACACACACCCCACACACCCACACACACCACAACACACACCCACCCAACCACACACACACCCACACACACACACACACAACACACACACACACACACACACACCCACACACACACACACAATACACTACCCTACACTACAACACGCCACAGTTACTACAACACACACAACACACACTACACTACTCTACCAGCTCAGTTACTACACACACACCACACCCCACACACACACACTAACCTACAATACTACACGCCTCAGTTACTACACACACACACACCCACTACCCTACCACTACACTACCCCCACGCCTCTATACAACACCACACACACACACAACACAACACTACCCTACTCACCACGCACAGTTACTACCACACACCCACACACACACACTACAAACAACTGCACGAACAGACTACCACACACACAACACCACACACACACACACACAACACACACTACCACTACCAATACACCCGCCTCTAACAAACACAACACTAACCAACTACACGCCACAGTACTACACACACACACACACACACCCACACACCAACAACCACAACTACCACGCCCTACTACACACACAAAACACCCTACCTACCCAACTGCCACCCTCAGTACTACACACACAAACATACACAGCACGCCCACAGCTACTACACACCACACACACACACACAAACACACACTACACTACAACAACTAACGCTCAGTACACACACACCCACACAACCACACACAACACAACACACACACACACACAACACAACAACAACAACACACAACACCCACACCACACCACACACACCCACACACCACTCACACCACACACACACACCACTCCACTCACAACACACACACCACCACACTACACTACACTACTACCGCCTCAGTTACTACACTACACACACACAACACCCTACAATACTTACACGCCTACAGTTACTAACACACCAGACACAACCTACAATACACTACTACCACTCCTCAGTAACTACAACTGTCTGCTTTCAGCGGCGGTCTCCCGGCCGGATGCTTGGTGGCGTTGGTCCGCTGTTCGCGAACAGTTACTACACACACACACACCTACACTACACTAACACGCTCAGACTACACAACACACACACAGACACACACACCACCCACCCAACACACAAACACACACACTACAATAACTACACTCCCTACACGATCAGTTTACTACACACCACACACACTACAACAAACTACACCACACTACACACACTACACTACAATACTACAAGCTCTACAACACACACACATACACTACACTAAACTACACGCCTCAGTACTACACACACACACACCACACACTACACTACCCACTACTACACTCCTCCGGTACACCACAACACGCCTACCTACATACTACCCGCCACAGGTACTACACACACCACACCCACACACACAACACACCCACACACAACACACACACACACACACACACACACTACACCCACACTACTACACGCCACAGTTACTACACCATCACACACCCACACACACACACACACAACACAACACACACAAGCTACCCTACCTACTACACGCCTAGGTACTACCCAACACCACTACACAACACTCTACACGACTCAGTACTACACAAACACACCACACACCACTACACACACATACACTACACAGCCTCAGTAAATACACACACACACAACCACACACCACAAACACCCACACACACCAACCACCACACACACCACACCCCCACACCAACACACCCACACACACACACACACCACAACACATACACTACAATACTACACGCCTCAAGTACTACACCATCCACACACTACACTTCAATACTACACGCCTCAGTTACTACACACACACCAACACTACCACAAACTACTACACGCTCAGTACTACACACACACACACACACACTACACTCCACTACTCACACGCCTCAGTTCCTACAACCACACCACACACACACACCACACAACACCTACAACATACTACACGCCTCTCAGATACTGCCACACACAACTACACTACACAACCCTACTACACGCCTTCGTTACAACACACTCACACAACACACATACACTACACTACTACCACGCCTCAGTACACACACCCACACACACTTCCACTACACTACACTACTACACGCCTCCAGTCTACTACCACACACACACACACACACATACTACACTACACTACTACACGCCTCAGCTTACTACACCACACACACCCACTACAATACACTACAATACTACACGCCTCAGTTACTACACACACACACCCACACCTACACTACACCTACTACACGCCCTCAGGATACTACACACACCTACACACTACATACACGCTACAACCACCCACCCTCACTAACACACACACACAACCACCACCCCACAACACCCTCACCTAACACCCCCCCCACACCCCCCCCCCCACCCCCCCCCCCCCCCTCCCCCCCCCCCACCCCCCCCCCCCACCACAACCACCACCCACCCCACCACCACACCTCACAAAACAACCACCCCCCCCCAACCCAACCACCACCCTACATAACCACCCTACACGCCACAGTCACCCAAAACACACACTACACTCACCCTAACCTACCCCAAACACTACACAACCACCACACCTACACTCAACCACTACCCCCCCCTACCCCCCCGCCTCAGCCCCTCACACACCACCCACCACCCACACCACACACACACCCCCCACACCACCCACACACCTCACACAACCACCCCCCCCACCACCAACCCCACACCCCCACCACTCACACCCCCCCCCCCACCACCACACCTCCCACACCACCACCCAACCACACACCACACCACACCTACACTAACACGCCTCCCCGATCCACACCACCACACCCAACACTCAAACACCCCCTCCGCACCCAAGACCCCCACACACCACCAAACACCCCCCCCCCCCCTACACCCCACCACACACCCACACACTAACCACCCCCCCCCCCCCACCACAGTACACCCTACACCACAACCCCCCCCCCCCCCACCACACCCACACCTACTCACACCCCCCCCCCCCCCCCCCCCCCCCCCCCCCAGCCCCCCCACCCACCCACCTACCACACACTACTAACACCCCCCAACCCCCACCCACACACACCACCACTCTACAACACCCCCCCCCCCTCCCCCCCCCCCCCCCCCCCCCCCCCCCCCCCACCCCCCCACCACACCTACACACACACACACATCCACCTACCCCACCACCAACCCCACCACTAACACACCCCAACCACCCCACACCCACCACAACACTCAACCTACACCCCCACCCCACCACAACCACCCACCACCCAACCACACCATAACGCATACCACCCGCCCACCCCCAGCTACAACACACCCACCACCCACACACACACACCTCAACACACCACAGACACTACACACACCCAACCCACCACCCCCCCACACCCTCCACCACACCCCTCCCCCCCCCCCCCCCCCCCCCACCACCCACCACCCTATAACCACTCACCACCACACCCTACCTACACCGCCCCCCCCCCACCACAACACCACACAACACCCCCCCCCCCCACACCACCCCACCACACCTACACTACACCCACCCCACCCCCCCCCCACCACCCCAACACCCTCACACTACAACACCCCCCCATCCACTACCACACCCACCCTACTACACTCACCCCCCCCCCCCCCCCCCCCCCTACCCCCCCTCCCCCTCCCCCCCCCCCCCCCCCCCCCACCCCCCCACCCCCCCCCCCCCCCCCCCCCCCCCCACCACCCCACCACCTCACCATCACCGCCTCACCCCCACCACCACACCACACACACCTAACACCCCCCCCCCCACACCCTACCACAACACACCCTCACTATACACACCCCCCCCCACCCCCCACTACCCCACCCCACACCCACCACCCACATCAACACCCCACCCCCCCCCCCCCCCTACACCCACACCTACTACACGCTCCCCCCCGAACTCACCACCCACACACACACTCCACTAACACCCCCCCCACCTACCAACACCACACCCACCACAACCACCCCCCCACCCAACCCACCTACACGCCTCAGTCACTACACACACACCACCCCCACACCCACCTACACACCTCCACCTACACACCCCCCCCCTACCCACCACCTACCCACCCAACACACCTAACCTACACACACCCCCCCACAACACACACAAACCCTACTACACTCCTCAACTACACCCACCAACCCACAACCCCACCACCCTAAACACCCCCCCCACAACCCCACCACCCCCCACAACACACACACCCACCCCACCCACCCACACCCACACACACACACACCCCCACACAACCACCACACCCACACCCACACACCAACCCCCCACCAACCACCACAAACAACCCGCCTCTGTAACACAACACACACACACCAACCCTAACAAACTACACGCCTCAGTACTAACCACACACCACACACACTAACACACACACACACTCAGTAACAACCCACCACAACACACACAACAACCCACAACCACAACACACACAACACACATAACACCTAACACACACACACCACCACACACCCACCTAACATCCCAACACACCCACCCCCCACCCACAACCTCACAAACTACACCGCCCCCTCCAGTAACCCACCACACACCACACATAACACCCCCCCACCCCCACCACTACACACCCCTCACTAACCACGCCACAACCTACCACACACACCACCAACACCACACCTCACACCCCCCCCACCCACCCACCCACCACCCTCCCCCATACCACCCCCCCCCCCCCCACACACACACCTCACACACCCACAAAACCTACACCACACACCCCCACAACCCACCACCCCCACCACACACACTACCACCCCCCCCCAACCCCCCCCACCCCACCCCCACCCCCCCCCACCTCACACCCCCCCCCCCCCCCACCCCACCCACACCTCCAATAACACCCCCCCCACCCCACCACACCTATCACCCCCCACACCCACCCCACCTAACACACCCACCTACACCCCACCCCACCCTACACCTACACTAACAACCCCCCCCCCCCCCCCACACACACAGAACACACTACCCCCCCCCCCACCCCCCCGACCACCCCCACACCCCCACACCACACACCTCACAACCCACCCACACCCCACCTACACACACTACACCCCCCCCCCCCACACACAACCTCACAACACACCACCCCCACCCACCACACTCATCACTACACACCCCCTCACACACCCCCCTCCTACCCCACCAACCACCACACCCCACAACCCCTAACTACCCACCTAACCACACCCACCCCACCCCCCACCCCCACCACCACACCCTCCCTCACCCTAACACACCCCCCCTCCCCACCACCACCCACCACCCCCCCACACCACCACACACTAACACACCCCCATCCCACCACCCCACAGTACTCACAAACACCGCCCACCCACCACCAACCACACACCTCACCTACAATCCACAACCCCTCAGTAACACCCAACCCCTCACACTAACCCTCCCACACCACCCCACACCACTCCACTACACACACCCCACCCACACAACACCAACACACGCTCCAACGCCTCAACTACACACCACTACCACCAACACCCAACACCCCCACACCACCACTACCACCCGCCTCCAGATACATCACACACACGCTACACTAACCACACCCACATACATCACTACGTCTAACTTTCACTCCTCTTACACTCACACTACACACCACTACACACCCCTCCCACCCCGCTACACCACCACCAACTCACTAACCAACCACACACCCCCTACCCCCCCCCCCCCCTACACGCTCAGTACCCACAACACACCTACACCTAACCAACCCCCCCCCCCCAACCAACACACCACCCTACACCTACACAACCCAACACGCCTCAGCTTAACCAACACAACACACAACCCACACACCCAACACTACCACACCACCACAACCACCACCACCAACAACACACAACACACCCCTCACCACAACACAACACCTACCCACATATACCAGCCTCCGTACACAACACACACACAACCCAAACACAACCCACGCCTCAGATAACTAACACCAACACAATTACAACTACATTACCTAACACGCATCAGTTACCACAACACTCACATAACACCACACAGCACAGCACAACCACACACACAACACAACAACCCACACACACATAACACACACCCCCAACACACACCAACCACAACTACTACCCCACCCACCACACTCAACTACAACACACACCACCACACCACACAAACACACCTCCACCACACACACACACCCATACCACTCCCTAACCCTCACCCTGGTACTACCCCCCCCCAACCACCCACCCCCACAACCACCACACACCTAACATACACACACCATACACACACCTCACTAACTACCTACACAACCACACCCACACCAAACACACAACACACACACACAACACCTACCACAACCACCTACGCCTCAGTCACTACCTACACTACACACCCCCATACACAATACCTACCAACCTCACCTCAATTACTAACACAACCTACAAACACACTACACCTACCACCTACTACACACCTAAGTCTACGACCCCCCATCACACCACCTCCCCCACACCTCACCTACATACTACACGCCTCATTTACTACACATCACACCCCCACCCCCCCACAACACACACCAATACTACACCTCAAACACTCCATACACCCACAACCCCCACACACACCACAACAACACTCCAATACCTACACGCCCCCACAGTCCAATCAACCAACACACACACACACCTACACTACACTAATACACGCACATTACTACACAACACACACACACTACACCTCCACCTACACGCCAACAGTACTACACACACACCCAACTCCCCTACCAACACCCACTACCACGCCTCAGCTTACACACAACCCCACAACCACCCCACACCCACCCAACCCCCACCCCCCACACCACCCACTACACCCCCAACACCACTACAACCCCTCAACCACACAACACATACATACACTACACACACAACCCCCAACACACACCACCTACACTACAACCCACCCCCCCCCCCCCCCAACCCCCCCACCACCCCACCACCCCCCCCCCCCACCCCCCAACCACCCTCAACCCACACCCCCACACACACCACCTACACCCTCACACTAACTACAACACGCACCTCACAACCCCAACCCCCCCAACACACACACACACAAACACTACTCCACTACACACACCACCCTACAACCACCCAACAACAACAACAACACTAACCACCACCACCCACACCCACCACCACACAACACAACACCACACACCCCCCCCCCCCACACCCACCCCCACACCCCCTCACCCCCACACCACCCCCCCCACACACACCACACACACACCACACCACAACACACCCACACCACTACCCCCTACCACCCCTACACCCCCCACATTACTACACCACACCACACCACATACAACACCAAACAAACCCTAACGAACCAACCCTCCTACCACAACAACCCCCCACCTCCCCCACAACACGACCCGACAACACCCACAACCCCCCCCCCCCCACCCACCCGACCACCACACCCTACCTACCACCCCCCCCCCCCCCCCCCCCCCCCCCCACCCCCCCCCCCCCCCCCCCACCCCCCCCCCCCCCCCCCACCACCCACACCTCACTACACCCCACCCCTACCCACCACACCACAACACCTACAAACCAACACACCCCCCCACATCCCACCACACACACCCCCACACCCACACACAACCCCCCCCTACACCCACCACCTACCACACCCTCCCACGTTACCCCAACACACCAACACCCACACACCCACTAACACCCCCCCCCCCCCCCCCCCCCCCCCCCTCCCCCCAAACCACGCCCCACCCCCCGTACTCCCCCACACACCCACACCACAACCCAACCCCAACACCCCTACCCCCCACAACACCCCCCACACACCCACCCCCACACACCCCGACAACCAACACACACACACCCCCCCCCCCCCCCCCCCCCCACCCCCCCCCCCACACCCCCCCCCCCCCCCCCCCCCCCCCCCCCCACACCCCCCCCCCCCCCCCCCACAACCCCCCCCCCCCCCCACAACAACACACACCACACCCCACCCCACACACAACACCACACCCCTCCCACACACCACCCACAACACCCCACCCCACACACACACACAACACCCACACACACGCCCCCACCAGTACTACCCCCACCACACCACACACTACCCACACACCAACACACCTACACGCCTCCCACCCATACTACACCCCCCCCCCCCCCCCCCCCCCCCCCCCCCCCCCCCCCCTCCCCCCCCCCCCCCCCCCCCCCCCCCCCCCCCCCCCACACCACACACACCCACACCACACACACTACACCACCACAACTACACACCTCAGTACCACACCACACACACCCACACACACACCACTACCCACACCTACACACGCTACACTACAAAACACACCACACACTACCTACCACAACACCACAACACTACACTACACTACTCCACGCCTCAGTTACCCTACACACCACTACACACCACACCCAACCCACTCCCAACACTACAACGCCTCAGTTACTACACACACACCCCACCCACACACCACACACACCACACCCCACCGACCACCACACACCCCACACAACACACCCACTACACCCCTAGAAACTAACACACCCAACACCACCACACTACCACACCAACCACCACACTCAAAAACCCCCCCCCCCCCCCCCCCCCCCCCCCCCCCCCCCCCCCCCCCCCCCACCACACCCTACCACCCCCCCCCCACCCACCCCCACAACACCACTCCACTTACACCCCCCCCACCACGCACCCCCCTCACTAACACCCCCCCCCCCCCCCCCCCCACCCACCCACCACCACAAACCCCCCCCCCCCCCCCAACCCCCCCACACCCCACACCCCCCCCACCCCCCCCCCCCCACCCACCCCCCCCCCCCCCACCCCCCCCCCCCCCCCCCCCCAACCCCCCCCCCCCCCACCCCCCCCCCCCACCCCACACCCCCACCCCCCACCCCCCCCCCCCCCCCCCCCCCCCCCCCCACCACCCCACACCACCCAACCCCCCCCCCCCCCCCCCACACCCCCACCCCACCCCTCCCCCCCCCCCCCCCCCCCCCCACCCCCCCCCCCCCCACACCCCCCCACCCCCCCCCCCCCACCACCCCCACCCTCCACCCACCCCCCCCCCACCCCCCCCCCCCCCAACCCCCCCCCCCCAACCCCCCCCCCCCCCACCCCCCCCCCCCCCCCACACCCACAACCACCCCTCCCACTAACCCCCCCCCCCCCCCACCCCCACCCCCACCAACACCACCCCTACACCCTAACAACACCCCCCCCACCCACACTCACACTCCCAACACAACCCTCCACCTAACAACACCACCCCGATCCCGACCACTACCCAAACCAACCACCCTCCCCTACCAACCCCTACCCCACCCCCCCCCCCCCCCCCACCCCACACCCAACACACAAACACACCACAACACGCACAACACACAAACCCAACACCACCCAAACCACACCCAACCCACAAACTACCAACTCACACCCCCTGCACACACACCCCAACCACACCCCACCAACCCACACCACACCAACACCCCCAACCACCCCCCTACCCCCCCCCCCCCCCCCCCCACCCCCCCCCACCCACACCTAACCACCCCCCCCCCCCCCCCCCCCACCCACACCCACACTACACCCCCCCCCACACCACACCACCACCCCTCCCTAACCCCCCCACCCCCCCCCCCACACCCACACCCCCCCAAACACCCCCCCCACACCCCCCCCCCCCCACCCCCCCCCCCCCCCCCCCCCCCCCACCCACCCCCCACCACCACCCACCCCCACACCACAACCCCACCACACCACACACACCACCACACCCACACACACACCCACAACACCACCCCCCCACACCCCCCCCAACACCCACCCACACACACCCACCCCCACACCCACACACACACACCACACACACACACACCCCCCCACACCCACACACCCACACCCCCCCCCCCCCCCCCACCACCACCCCCCCCCCCCCCCCCACCCCCCCACCCCCCCCCCCCCCCCCCCCCACCACCCACACCACCACACACACACCACACACCCCCACACCACCACACACACCACACACAACACACACACACAACCACACACCCCACACACCACCCCCCCCCCACACACACAACCCCCCCACCCCCCTCCCCCCCCACCCACACCACACCCACACACCACCCACACCCCCCCACACACACACACACACACACACACAACACATACCCCACCACACCCCCACACACACACACACCACCCCCCAACACACACACACACAACCCCCCCCCCACCCCCCACCCCCCCCCCCCCCCACACACACACCCCCCCCCCCACACCCCACACCACACCACCCACACACCACACCCCACACACCCCCCCCACCCCCCACACACACACACACACACCCACACACCACATTACCCTACCCTACACACCACAGCCTCAGTACTCCCACCAACACACACCCTACAACTACCTACAACAGCCTCAGTAACTAACACAACCACCACCACACACAACACACACACTACCCTACAAAACACGCCTCAGTTACTACACCACACACACCCACAACTACACTACCCTACACCTACACACGCCTCCGTAACCTACCACACCACAACACCACCCACACCACACTACACTACATACTACACGCTTCAGTTACACTCCACCACCACACACACACACAACCCACACCCCCACCCAACACACACCACTACACCACCACACACACACCACACACACACACACACACACAACAAACACTAAAACTACACCGCCTCTCTGTACTACAAACACACTACCTACACTAACTACTAACGCCATCAGTTACTACACCCACACCACAACACACCACACACACACAACACACCACGCCCGCACACACACATACACTACACTACACTACGCACGCCTCAGTACTACAACCCACACACACTACCATACACACATCCCGCCTCAGTTACTACACCACCCAACACACCCAACACATCACACACCCTACACACTACCACCCACTACACCCCACCCTAACCCACACCACCAACACACACACACCCACCCACACAACCCACACACACACACCCCCCACCCACCCCCCCCCCCAACCACCCCCCCCCACCCCACCACCCCACACACCACCCCACCCACCCACACCACACCACACACACCCACACACCCCCCCACCCCCCACACAACCCCCACACACACCACACCCACTCACACCCACCACACACACACCCCCACACCCACACCCAACACCCACCACACACACACCACCCCACACACCCCCACACCCCCCAACACACACACCACCCACACCACCCTCACCTCCGACAACACCCACACACACCCCCCACACACCACACACACAGACAACACACACACACACCACAACACACACCACACACACACACACCACACAACAACTACAACCTACACTACACCGCCTCAGTTACTACACACTACAACACCACTAAACAACACTACAAACTAACCTACTACACGCCTCAAGTAACTACACACACACCCACAACACTACACACACACACATACACTACACCCTCCTAACCTACACGACCCCCTACAGAACCCCCCCCCCCCCTCAACTACACACAACACAACACACAACTACACCACCTCAGTACAACAACACCACACACACCCCCACACACATACACACACACAACAACAACACAACCTACACACCACCACACCCACACACCAGCAACTCCCCTACCCCCCCCCTCCACACCCCACACCACACCCCTCACTACCACAAACAACCACACCCCTACACACCCCCACCCACCCCCATCCCCACACACCAACAACCAACACCTACACACCCCCCCCCCAACCCACCCACCCACACTAAACCACCCCACCCCCCCCCACACCCCACCCACCCCCACAACCCCACCCAACCCCTACCACCACACACACCCCACACCACCACCCCCACTACCCAACAACCCCACACACACCACCCCCCCCACCCCCCCACCACACCACCCCACACACCCCCACACCACCACCCACCCCACACACCCCCCCACCCACCACACCCTCACAAAACCACCCCCCACACCCACCCCACACCACACCCCCCCCCCACCCCACCCCCCCCCACCACCCCCACACACACCCCCACACCACAACCAACACACACACCCACACCACACACCAACACACAACACATCACACACACACACACCACACACACCCCCCCACAACACCACACCCACACACCCACTCACACTACCACCCCACCCACACCACACCACACCACACACCACCCCACACACACACACCACCCACACCCACCCCACCCCACACACCCCACCACACCCCACCCACACACACCCCCACACCACACACCCACACACCCACACACCACACCACACACACCCACCACCACACACACACACACACACACCCCACACACCACACACACACCCCACACCACACACACAACACAACACACACACACACCACACCACACACACACACACACACCCCCCACACACACCCACACCACCACACCAACACACAACACACACACACACACACCACACACACACACACACACACACACACCACACACACCAACAACACACACACACCACACAACCACACACACACACACACACACCACACACACACACACACACCACACACACACACACAACACACACACACACACACACACACACACACAACAACACACACACACACACACACACACACACACACCACACACACACACACTCACCACCACAACACAACACACACACCCACACACACACACACACACACAACCACACACACACACACACACACACACACACACACACCACACACACACACACACACACACACACACCACACACAACACACACACACAAACACACACACACACTACACACACACACACACACACACACACACACACACACACACACACAACAACCACACTACAACACACACACACACACACACACACACAACACTACACTACACAACACACACACACACACAACTCACAACACAACACACACACACACACACACAACACACACACACACCCACACTCACACACACACACACACCACACACACACACACACACACACACACACACACTACCACTACAATACTACACGCCTCATTTAACTACACACACACTACACTACATTACAATACTACACGACTCAGATACTACACACACACACACACACACACACTCACTACTACACGCCTCTCAGCCATTACTAAACACACACACTCACAACCAGCCAACCTACACTACACTACTACACGCCTCAGTTACTAAC
>JAXIVJ010004568.1:0-81789 GCA_036785665.1 Chirona hameri
CCTTTGGCCAACAATCTTACTTTAGCTCATGCGAGATGTGTATTATACCTTTAAGAGCACTTTGGGTGATCATGATCGCAATCAAAGGCTTTGGATGGATAGTACCATACACTCAAATATATCGATTTTGACCCTTGACCTGACCGTGACCTCACATGTGACCTGAATGTGAACCTTTCGGGAATGCTTTAGATGTGCTTCATTGAGAGCTTTCGAATACCGCCTTGCGCATCTCACTGCGATCATTACTTCGGAAGACCCCCCCCCCCCCCCCCCCCCCCCAGTCAATGGCGTTCGGCTGAGACCCCCAGTCAAGGGCGGGTTAATTTTATTGACAGATGACGGCCAGAATGGACGTGTTGCTAAATTTCCAAATTTAGCTTGAAAATGACATCTTTACCTACACATAGGCGTACCCAATGGGGAGGGGAAACGGGGCAATTACCCCCCCCCCCCCCCCTTGAAGGTCCGTACGCGCCCCCCTCTACCGTATGTGCCCCTTTGGAAAAAGGGTCCGAAGGGTCCCTTCTTCCATTTTTATTTCGAAAAAAATGAATACTTTTTCATTTTTATGAAAAAAATGTTGAAAATATGCCCCTCTATAAATATAGTGGGCCAAATCCGGTGAGTTTTTTTTTGTGGTGTGGGTACCTTATGGCTTATGCCCCCTGATACAAAATTGCTCCCCTCCTGGTGGGAATCCTCCATGAAATTTACATCATAGTTTAAAAATGCCTACTTTTTCACTTTATTGGTATTACGTACAGGAAGGTTCAAATGAATATGACATGACATTCATTCATTGGTCATGTTACTTGTTTTAAGGTTTTGGAGTAATGTCCAACACTAATCCATCCTTTTGTCCAGTTCATCTAAGCTCCAAAATATATGCTGAAAACTGGGACAGTGATTATCTTTAGGGAGATAATCACCTTTTTTCCACAAAAATGGAGGTGGCACCTGACATCGATAGATGAGGCCAAAATATGATGTAACTTCATCACATTTTGCCTATAAACATTCCTACCGAAAGATATTGGCAGTTGCATACCGATAAGCGAGCCACGCTTATTTCGGTCGGTACTCAGCAAGTACTCGGTAGCGAATTAAGTAAATTAGCCCCCCTACGCATTGTTATTTATCATGAAGGTATGCAATATGTTTCCTGCACTCTTATCTTTTGCGAATATGTGCCAAGCTTTTATGAACAATCAACAATCATTTGGGAAAAAAGTGCATTGCAATCGGCAGTTTAGGTTGGCCCCGGACTGCAACCTATTTAGCATCGGCGATTTGTTTATAAGTGCCTATTCAACAACGTTGAATATATTGATGCAAAAGTGCCCAGATGTTGCACTTTCCAATAGTGGAGGGAAAATACCGATCATTAATTTTCCCAAACTTCCAACTTTGAATTAGGGAATAATTGTATTTAATTCTTAAATTTAGATCACATCATTTTAATACCATAACGGTAGCGAAATAAATTGTTGCTAACAAAATACAAAGGTGATTAACTCCCTTTAAAAGCCTCTGTGCGATTTTCAAAAATGGGATCAATTCGGCAAAACTAGCAGTGATAATGTCATATAACAATGCGCATGCTTTTATTGAAAAATAGGCGTATTTGACCTGCGTCGGTTTCCGCTACTGTGTGTTTTATTTAATTTGCAGCATCTCGCAATGATCATGATACTTGTTATCGAAAGCTTTGCGACCTATGTCCTATAATATAAAACATGGGTTGAGTAATTATTGTCATTATACACCATCTATCATGAATCAGTTACAATAACTATATATGTATATGTGTGTGCAGCTGGTCGCATGGCCTATAACAGGGGTGGAGCTTCTCCAGAAAAGTGGGGGCTGAGCTGGGAAAGTTGCTTAAAGTACCATGGAAATCAACAAAAATACAGATTTGTCCCCGGTATTGACCCACTTCCTCGTTAAGGTTGAGGGGAGAGGTTGAAGCCACCTCAACTGAATAGGATACTGAATAGGATCCCTGGCCTATAACTTGGACAGAACAGTTCAAATGTGCATCTCGCCAACAATTATAACCTGTTTGAACTCCCCCCACCCAGTCGCCGTTGTTTGCCTTGACTGGGGAGGGGGGGCCCTAGTTAAAGGGAAATAATGACCTTTTGATTTTGTTAGCAACAATTTCTTAGGCTACCGCTATGGTTTTAAAATTATTTTGTTTAAATTTAAGAATTAAATAAAATTATTCCCAAATTCGAAGTTGTAAGTTTGGGAAAAATACAAAACAAGTACCTTGTGTACTTCATGAAGGTCATTGACAAATTCGTCCTTCCCTACCATTGTTTACATCGATTGCGGCATTTTTGGAGGCTCTGTGACATTTCCGATCAAACTGAGCGCTGCTCGGACACACGCTAGTTCACCAGCGCTTTCGTTCTCCATGGCAACCAGGCGTCAGCCAATCAAAGAATACGTTCTGGCTTTTCATTGGCTCACGCCTGGTTGCCATGGAGAACGAAAGCGCTACTAGCAACAACTCGCCGCAATGGTTAAGTGCGCCGAGAAGCATGATAATGCTTTGTAAACAAATCGCCGACGCTAAATAAGTCGCCGTCGATGTGCATCAATGAGCTTCCGATTTAATTGCCAGTTTTGTGTTATTGTTTGTTAGTTTTTTGGGAAAAATTATTATTTTTCATGATAATATAAAGCATAGTGTTATATGCAGCCACAGACAAATGATACAATACTCCTAATGTTGAAAACAAATTAATTTATTTTCAAAAATTGAGGGTCGCAACCACTAACTATGCCGCCGTTGATGTGCATCGATGAGCTTCCGATTTTAGTGCCACTTTTTCCAATCGCTGTTAGTTTTAGAAGATCGCCGGGCATATAACCACAACAAGCAGAACGCACAATATATTTTCCACTCCATTGCGTAAAAAAACAATACGGGAAAAGCCCGCAGTTTGATGAGGACCAAAAGTACTTGCAAGTACCGGTCGTTAAAAGTGTGGAACGCTTATCAACTTTAACTTGAAATATCTTTCGGTAGGAAAGTTTGCATGCAAAATGTGATGAATTTACAATATATTTTGGTCTGGTCTGGCGATTTCAAGTGCTAACTCCATTTTTGTGGAAAAAGGTCATTATTTCCTTTAACATGTTAGACGAGTCCCTGGTTATTTTGGTGCCCCATCCATCAAATGCATCGTAAGTCGTCTAGAGAGCGAAGTTGTCGTGACACCAATGTAGATTTCTTGGCAAAGCCTACATCTTCGTGTGGACATATAAATTGATAAACCACATTGGTGCACTTCAACTTGTCTTTACTCGTGTTGAGATTGTTTTTCATTACTAAGTTTCGTGTTTTCTTGTTTTGCTAGTATATGATAAGTTCAAGTTTTGGGTTTTTGTCTATGCATTTCACCTTCTTTTGTATGATACTACGTACGACTCGTTCGTCAACTTTGTACGCTCAACTCATCAAGTTACGGTAATAGAGTTGAACGTAGCTAGTTGTTTGACCCTGCATGACACTGATTGACATACCTCTTTAGCTGCGCTTCAATCTCCGTATCTACTGCCTTATTTGAATAGCCGTTGTTCACTAAGACCTGCTTTACAGTCCTCGCCCGGTGGCGGCCGTGACCGGACGTGCGCGGGGTCAGCTGCGCGCCGAGCCCGCCGCGGAGCTGCGAGCCGCGAGTGGGCAGTGGTCAGGAGGGCGCTTAGTTAAATTAAACCGAGCATATCAGCCTGGGTGTGAAAAGTATCGAGCAGCAGTGAAAAGTATTCGATTCACACGTGAATTCTGGGCAAAAGGGAAGACAAGTTAGTGCTGTGAGAGGCGTGTGAGGACAGTACGTGGAGAGAAGACAGAGGAGGTGAGTGCAGCCAGAACGTTATAGTTATGTGTGAGCAGTGCGTCATTGGAAGCTGGATTTAGAGGGAGATCAGGATGGGACCGGCAAAGCAGAAAAAGGATCTGGACACTCGCGGCGCTCGGGGCCGTGGCGGCTCACAGCGCCGGGCGCCGCCGCCGTCCGGTGGGGCGCCGCCGCCGCCCGGTGCGGCGCGCCGAGCCCAGGCGCCGTCGGCTGGTGCCGCCGGCGAGTCAGGACGCGCCAGTGGCGGGCCCAGCCGCGGCCAGGGGTCGGTCCGCGAGATGATAACCCAGCTCAACACCAGGAGAGAGAACTCTGAGAGCCGGAATAAGCGGCTGCGAGAAGCGTCCGGCGACTCGGAACCGGAGGATGACTCGGATGCTGAGTGGGACGATGGTTCCGGAAGCATCACGCCCGCGCTGCTGCGGTCGGAGCTGGCTAAGCTGACACGGGTCCTGTCGACAAAGATGGAGGAATCCGTGACGAGGCTACGGGAGGAGCTTGGCAGCATGCAGCAGCGAGTGCTCGATCTCGAGGGCCATATGGAGCAGCAGGGTATCGAGTTCGACGCGCTGCGTTACGCTGTCGGCCAGAGGGACGCCAGGATCTCGGGGCTGGAGGGAGCGGTGATAGAACTGGAGATGGAAAGGAATCGCCCGTACCTCATCTTTGATGGGCCGGGCGTTCCTCCCGCCTCCGGACCGGGACCCATGGACGGAGAACGTAGCGGAGACAGCGGTAAAGACGGTGCGCAAATACTTGCCGAACATTGAGGTGAGAACAGATGACATTGTTCAGTCGTATCGTGTGGGGAGGGGGAAAAGAATCGTTTGCCAGTTCGCGGCCGTGGGCCAGAGCAGCATCCGCGAGCGCATCTACCAGAAACGTGTCACGTTAGGGAAGGACGAGAACGGTTGCCGGCGGGACAGAAACGACCAACTTTACATCAACGAGAGATTGTGCGTTGCGGCGGAGGCAGCATGTGCCAGGCTGCGCAAAGCGAAACGAGAGCGTGTCATTCACAGTGTTTTCACGCGACAGGGACATGTCTTTGTTCGGATGTTTGAACATGGTCAGATTATGAGAGTGCAAGACTGGAATAATCTGAATGACATTCTTCGCAACAATCAAGCTCAGAATGGTTAGGTCTCCTTTTAGGCAGTTTTTGTTGTGTGCACTGCTCTTGTTTACGCACTTTCAGTTTAGATCGTTCTTAGTTTATCGTGTCCCGGATTGGTTTATTTGCGGTTGTATGGCACCCTGCTATCGGGTGCGTTTCGGTGCCCCCGATGTTGCTCGGCCTGAGACCGCCTCTGTGTTGGACCGCCGACCCCGGCCGTCAGCTGATCCCTGGAATGTCCCAGCGGTCACCAGGCCTGGTGGGCTGGTCGTGGGCGCCGGTGCGTGCGTACTTGAACCACCGTGGGAATGTTTGACTGACGGGGTGGTTTTGACTGGGACTAGCTGTGACGGTATCGCATCCGCACGGCCTTTTGGGCCCGCGGAGCGATTTCTGTTGAGGTGTACCACTAACACAACTTTCGTAGACTGGCTGCCGTCTCCGCAGCATGAGTATGTATCGAATGGGATATGTTCCAGCTTTGTTTTTGTTTGTTTTTTAGTCTATAGTCATGGCTGAATTAAACTTGTCTCATTTAACGTACAGAGAACTAAGGCAGAGAACTAAACGACGAGCCACATTTCATTTTTTGCATACAATGTATCCAAATCACATCGCGGTATTGCAGGAAACACACTCAATGGCATCAGATGACAAAGTTTAGAGGGCTGAATGGGGCGGAGAGATCATATTTGCACTTAGTCTGAGGGGTAATGAATCTGGAGTGGCCGTGTTGTTGCCTAAGTCTTTGTCTGCATGCTTTTCGGTAGTCAGCTCGTATTGTGATGGTGATGGGCGACTTGTTGTCGCAAACTTGCAGGTTGAGACAATCCGCTTAAAGGAAATAGTTCACCTTCAACATTAGTTTTAAACTGAGATAGCAGTTTTGTAGCCCGTGTTGGGAAACAGGTTGAGAGTCTGCATCTGCAAGTTTTCTTGACTGAAAAGACACTCCAGCCGAATATATTTGAGTTTTTAGCGAAGGAATGCGGTGCTGGCAAAACAAAAATGTTGTACTGGTTTTAGCCCGGGCAGAGGCTATACCAGCAGCCAATCAGCTTGCAGCTGGTGCTAGCAAGCGATCGCCGGCCGCCGGTTGGCACATCTCCAATGCGAGTCTATCTTTACGCGACTACTTTCGAATCTGATTGGCTGAACCATTGTTTACATTCACGTGACGTCAGGACTCTGACTCAGAGAGTATGCATATAGTTTTGATAAACAATACAAATTTACGGCCTTCTGTCCTGAATCGGCGCGATATAAGGCCATTTTTGACAATATAAAAATACATTGTATTACAAAATATAATCAAATCGTGTTGGGTTAAACAATTTCCAAGGTGAACTATTTCCTTTAAAGTTGTTTGCGGTTTACGCACCCACACAGGGTCATGGCAGGGCTCAGATCCAATTTTATGAAAATATATGTGAGAAGCTGGAGGCTCTGTCTGTGGACGAATGGAAATTTGTTGTGATATGTGGGGATTGTAACGTGCATTTGAGTAAGCTTGATATCACTGTACCTCGGTTCCGTCTCACCCAGGCTGCCAAAGCCTTAGCGCGTATCTTAACAGATTTTCGTTTAGTGGATGTGTGGAGGGAATGGCACCCCGACACTGTTCAGTACACATGGCGACGCCTGGAGCCAGTGCAACAGTCACGAATTGAATACGTATTTATCAGCAAACACCTAGTTAAAAATCACATGGTCAAAGGTGTTGATATTCAGCCCGGAGTCTTGAGCGACCATAGTGTCGTAGTTTTTGTAGCACGTTTAATTTATTCTAAGAAAGGTCCAGGGCTATGGCGCTTTAATAATTTGCTATTGGAGGATAGTGAGTTTGTTTTGGAGGCTAGGGAAGAGATGGATCAGGCATGTAGGGAGCAGGATATGTATGAGTCTGTCCATGACTTGGGCTTAAGATTAGAGATGGTGTCCGCTCAAGTAAGGGTTATAGCTGCGCGGAAAGGCAAGGCTATTGCTAAAATGAGGGAAGTCAAAATAGCGAAGGCTGTTGAAGCAAAAGATGCATTAGAGAGGGAGCTTACCAGCAATCCGTCTACAGAGGTTGTATTAGAATATAAGCGGGTAACAAAGGTTTTGAATGATATTCAGGAAGAGAATGGGAGGCGAGCTATTCTTTTTTCCGGGGCCAGGTGGTTTGAACAGGGAGAAAGGACCACTAGATATTTTTTCGAACTTTGCGCCAAAAGGGATGTAAACAAAAATATAGCAGTTTTGCAGACAGGTACTGGGCAAATTGTAACGGAATACAAAGACATATTGAGACTATGTAAAGAACATTATGAACAGGTGTATGAGTCCGACGTCGGAGGTCAAGTGTTAATGCGCTTAATGGTGCGAATGAATTTAACTGGCCAGTAAGTCCGCAGTTGAGTGACTCCGACAAGACATCATGTGAAGGGCATATAACGAATGACGAGTGAAAGCATGCCCTTAAGTCTATGCTTAACAACAAAACAACTTCAGTTTATGGATTTTCTAAAGCATTTTTTATCTTCTTCTGGGACGACCTTGGTAGTTTAATTGTGGAATATATAAACCAAGCGAGAGAGAAGGGCCAGTTCTTTGTGACACAGCGTAGGGGCGTGATAACGTTAATCCCAAAGAAGGGTGATCAGACCATGCTGGAGAACAAACGTGCGATTTGTCTTTTGGACACAGTATACAAAATTGTGGCCAAGGTTTTGGCTAATCGTCTTGCGCGAGTTATGCATTGTTTGGTATCTGAGGACCAAACGGGTGCCATCAGAAACAGATATATTGGGACCAATCTACGAACAATAGCGGATGTAATCGAGTTATGTGAAAAGGAAAGTGAGGAGGGCATTTTAATGGCATTAGATTTTAAAGATGCGTTTAACTCGGTAGAACACTCATTTGTGTATGCAACGTTAAAACGATTTAACTTCGGAGATGATTTTAACGGGTGGGTTAGTTTGTTGCATAGTAATTCAGAATTAGCTATTATCAACAAAGGGTATACGTCAGGCTGGTTCAAACCCTCTAGAGGATTGCAACAAGGATGTCCTGTCTCAGCACCAATTTTTGCACTTGTGGTCGAAATTTTGGCGTTAAGCATTCGAGCCTGTAATGATATTCAAAGAGTTCGCTGGCAAAAACGAGGCATACATTTTAACTCAGTATTGTGATGATACAACCGTGTTTGTAAGAGATCATGCATCTGCCAAGCGTGTTCGATGCATGGTTCAGGACTTTGGGAGAGTATCAGGCTTATCATTGAATTTATAAAAGTGTAATTTGATGTGGTTAGGGAAATGTAAACTTTCTGAACAGCCGATATTGGAAAGGCGTCCAGTATCAGCAGTTACGATACTTGGTGTGTGGTGCCACATGCGATTGCTGTGCGGATAACGTGGATCCGATCATTAATAAAATTAAGCGTACGTTAGCTACATGGTCTCAGAGGGACCTTACAATAAAGGGAAGGATAAATATTGCCAAATCTCTGGTGTTATCGCAGTTGACATACCTCATGGCAGTGAGTCGTATTAACAATGCGCACATTGAAGATGTACAAAAACTCATTATGCAATTTATTTGGAGGGGAAGACCACCGAAAGTAGCGAAGGGGGTGCTAGTGCAGGATATTAGCGAAGGGGGCTTGAACCATCCGAACCTGAAAAGGATATATAAGGCGCAAAGGGTTGCGTGGCTCACGCGAATGATGCAACATCCAAAGCTTACCTTTGTTAAAGTGTTTCTTCAGAAACTAAAAGCCACCGCATTTAATGATGTTTTAAGGTCCCATTACAGCGATTGCTGGGTTAAAAGATTGAATTTGGCGCCTTTTTACAAGGAAATGCTGGCTTGGTACAGAGAGATTGTTCCGAGAAAGGAACCTAGTAGTGGTAAAGAGGTGCGTTTACAGCTAATCTGGAATAATGAGGCGATTCGGGTCGGAGGAAAACCCGTGTGTCATAGTGGGCTCGCTGAACAGGGGATAAGCTTTATCGACGAATTTTTGGATGACCACGGGCGAGTGTTACTATATCAGGAGTTTATGAGCAGGTACCAGGCCCGGCACGTTGACCCATTAACGTACATTGGATGGTGTCGAGCTATTCCCCCACGATGGAAAGCCTTGGCGGCTGGTAGCGCAACATTGGCTGCAGAGGAGAAGGCTTCATCGGTTCAGATATACTATCAAAATAAAGTAGTTGCACTAGACATCCTAAGAACGCGACATTTCTACGCATTACAACGGTCGGTTTTGACGCCTACTGCGCAGCACCGATGGGTAGCTGACGAGATCGATTTTGGTGACTGTTGGCAGAAAATATATAGCTTACCATTAAAAGTAACAAAATCAACTCGTCTTCAGAGCCTCCAGTACAGGATAACTCACAGATATTTAACCACAAAGCGGTTTTTATTCACTAGGCAAGTTGTAGGAGACCCATTTTGTGACGACTGTGGCGAAGTTGATAATTTGCAGCACTATTTTGTGTTATGCCCACAGTTGAATATGTTTAAGAATAAGGTTTCTGACGCTCTTAATAGGACGCTACGAAGAATATTTCATTTTCAAGTCGGTAGCATAGCGGTGCTGTTCGGCTGTGTTCGTGGACCGGTGTCACTTAACGTAATTCTATTATATGCCAAACAGTTTATCGTCAGTCAAAAATTCCACGACAGAAACGTCGACTTCGAAGGATTTAGGAGTTACCTTAGCAGAATGTTCGATATTGAAAAGTGTGTTGCGATACGGAATGACAGAGTGGATAATTTGAAAGAGGCATGGAAGCCATTTGTATCTGTCGCCCTACAGCTTCAGCTATAATCATTACTGTAGTCCAGGTGCGGGTGCGGTTATCTGGATATGACGGTTGATTATTTTATGCAATGTGCGATATGTTAGTGTGGGGTGTCGTGCCAGACGGGATCTTTGATGTGTTTGTGTTTTAAGTGCTATGTGTTTCTGAGGGAAGGTCCCCTCAAATACAAGTGTACAAAAAAACTGCTTTACTCTACAAAATTCAGAGTGTAAAAGTTCATGTGTAGAGCATATCTATTATATTGCAGAGCATATCTATTAGCATATCTAGCATATCTATTATATTGCAGAGCATGTAGAGCATATTTACTATATTGCTCTTCTCACATAGGCTCTTATCACGCTCACTTTATATTTTTCAGGGGCATTCGTTTTTTGCGTTCATTACGTCCCCTGTGTTTGTGGGCTTACGGAAAACACTAGTGGTGAATTTACCATCTCTAATATCCACTAGGACGTCTAAAAATGACAACGTTTGTCAATGCTCTTTTCAAAAGTGAAACGTAAGACAGAGTTGTTCTCCAGATTAGCTATCAAGCTTTGTAAATGTTCATTGTTCCGCACTTCTACAAAAAAAAAAATCATCTACATACCTGCAGTAGGTCGAAGGCGTAAGATTGCTATCATTTAAAGCTTTGTTCTCAACAAAATACATGTAGAAGTTAGCGAAGAGTGGCCCCAGAGGCGAACTTATTGCCACACCTTCTTTTTGCAAGTACATTTTTCCATCTGGACCGCGAAATAGAGATTCGGTGGTGCAGGCACGTAACAGTTTCTCTAAGAGCGCTTTAGATAGCTTTAACGGAGGCAGTTTGTTGCTACGTTTATCGTATACTTCATCAAGAATGATCTTGGTGGTATCCTCGACTGGAACGTTAGTGAAAAGGCTTTCCACGTCGATAGACGCTATGTCGCCCTGTGGCCTCTTAGCCCGCAAGATATCTACAAATTCTTCTACTGATTCTATAGTGCTGTGCTGGTATGTACGGTTTTATGAGTGTGTTAAGTCGTTTTGCTAAGTTGTAAGTTGGAGTGTGAATCTGCGATATGATTGGCCTTAACGGTTTGCCCGGCTTCTGTGTTTTTACATTGCCCTATGCATAACCAGGAGAATACTCACCAGTTATTTTGACAAAATGTACACCGCCATTCACCGCGCTAGAACTGACAATAACTCGATTCACTTTAGCCTTGAATGCATCAGTAGGGTCTTTTTTGATAGGTTCAAACTTGCTTTCGTCTCCCAGTATGTCCTGCATTTCAGTATGTTAAGTCCAAGGTTTAGGAATTGGTGCTGCGCTTCGGTGAGATGCACAGAAGACAGATTGACGTAGCCGTGGAAAAGTCTCCAAGAAACTTCCACGCATATATGGCGGCGATCTCAAACTTCGTGAGAGCAAGCAAGGCTACGTCAATCTGTCTTCTGTGCATATCACCGAAGCGCAGCATCAATTCCTAAACCTTGGACTTAACTGCCATACACAATCGCCCACTAATTTGACTGAGAAGAAGGCGGAGTTAGAACTTCTCTACCAAGATGTTCTTAGACTTGAAAAAGATAAGAAAGTTGAAGTTAGTCCGAATTTGCGTAATGAGCTCATATGTGAAAGCGCTACGGGGCAATTCGCAGTGAGTTAATTGACGAAAGAGCTAAGAGAGGCAGCAAAACAACTCAGAGAAGATGAAAGAATTGTCATCCGGAAGGCCGATAAGTCTTCTGTTTTCGTCATCCTCGATCGCGATGAGAATTTACAGAAAATTCAGAACATACTGGGAGACGAAAGCAAGTTTGCACCTATCAAAGAAGACCCTACTAATGCACTCAAGGCTAAAATGAAACGTGCTATTGTCAGTGCTAATGCGGTGAATGGCGGTGTACATTTTGTCAAAATAACTGGTGAGTATTCTCCTGGTTATGCATAGCACAGCTCAGGTTTGCTTCGCAATGGAAACACAATTCTAAAGAATAGTGTTATCCAATGTTCAACCAACCTTCGGTTATGGCAATGTAAAAACACAAGCCGGGCAAGCCGTTAAGGCCAATCATATCGCAGATTCACACTCCAACTTACAACTTAGCAAAGCGACCTAAGCAGCAGAAGCGAACATTTTTCCCGTCAGCAGGCAAGGCTACCGCCAGCGCGCACAGTCCGGCGCTGCCGGGCGAGCGGCTGAGACCAGGCACGTAGCCAGGATTCGTCCAGGGGGGGGGGGGGGGAGCGCCTCGAAAGGGCCCCTTCCCGAGCGTTGAAAGGGCCCCTTCCCAAGCGTTGAAAGGCCCCCCCCCCCAAAAAAAAAACGCATGAAAAGGCACGTTACAAGGCTGGAAAATGCAGTATGGCAGGTATGGCATGGGCCATACCAACGTTTAGGAGCTGGAGCTAGCAAACTGCCACATCAACTTTGGAACTAGCGACACGAATTTGGAATCAGCTATACCAACTTAATTTTTTTTAAGATCAAGACCTGGAACTCTTAAAGAAATTGTGCCGCGGAGCGGCGCGAAAATGTTGAGTATTATGCCCTGGGTTGCTTTCTCATCAATGCGTCGCATTGCGTATGGTGCGGACCTCTAAAATTGCTATATTGTGCGTTTAAAAGTGCGGGGAAAAGGTGCTAAAATGAACTATTTCGCCCAATAATATAGGAAAATAGCAACATAACACATAAATGCGCCGAGAAACTGACCGATTTTTTTCCTAACCCGCATATAATTGAATTTGTAGTTAAATTGCGCCGCGGAGCGGCGCGATTTTTTTAAATTTTGATTCCCTGTACAACTGTATTCTTACTGTTGAAAGGTCCAAGGTCCCTTCAGATCGTCTAGGGGCCCCTCTGACCTTTTCTACGCCTTTCCGACCTGTTCAGGGACTCATCTGGGATCCGCGAAGCGAAAAGACATGATGTGGAGTGGGTGATATATATATATATATATATATATATATATATATATATATATATATATATATATATATATATATATATATATATATATATATATATATATATATATATATAATACAAAGAGTACTACAGGAAAAAATAACTCTACTCTACAGGAAAAAATAAAATCGGATCTTTAGGGTATATTGTAGCACCCTGACGAAGGGTGTTACAATATACGCGAAAGCTCCGCTTTTAATATTTTTATTGTGGAGTAAGTCCTCTTTGTATTTAATCTTCATCTGCATCTCTACGTGCTTTGACTCTTCCGGTCTCACCAGAGACTCCTCTGACCTTCCAAGAAGCCCCTCTTGTGTGTCAAGGGGCCCATTCGGCCTGTTCCGAGGTCCTTCCGACCTGGCCAGGGACTGTACTGGCTGCTATGTCGCCCTGCCGACATGCTCAGGGACAGGGTCGGCGGATTGCGGGGCGCAGGGTACCCAAAATCCCCCCTCAAATGAAAATCCTGGGGAGGGGAAGGGTCATGTTGCCCCAGATTGAGCAGGCTAAAATCTGGGGGGGGGGGGGGGCAAAACTACCCTTTGCCCCCAGGATTTTCGACTGGGGAGAATTTTGGGTACCCTGCCCCCGCAATCCGCCGTCCCTGCTCAGGGGCCCCTCCGACCTGCCCAGGGCCCCTCCAGTCTGGCTAGGAACTCATTCTGGCATGTTCAAGGGCCTTCCAACCGGCCCAGAGACCCTTTCGGTCTAGCCAGGGGCCCCTCTGACTTGCCCAGGAGCCCCTCCGATCGGCCCAGGGACTCTTCTGGTCGGCCTGCGCTGGCTGCTTTGTCGCCCTTGCCGACATGCTCAAGGGGCCCTCCGACCTGCCCTGGAGCCCCTCCGTGCTGGCCAGGGGCCACTTCGGCATGTTCAGGGGCCCTTCTTACCCGCCCAGGGGTCCTTTCGGTCTGATAAGGGGCCCCTCCGATCTGCGCAGGGGCCCTTTTAACTTTCCAGGGGCCCTCTGGTCTCTCCAGGGGCACTTTAACCTTATTAGGGGCCCTTCCGACCTAGCAAGGGACTGCGCTGGCTGCTTTGTCGCTTTGCGACATGCTCCGAGGGCCCTCCGACCTGCCCTGGGCCCCTCCGTGCTGGCTAGGGGCTCATTCGGCATGTTCAGGGGCCCTTCTGACCCACCTAGGGGCCCTTTAGGTCTGGTCAAGGCCCCTCTGACCTGCACAGGGGCCCTCTTAACTTCCCAGGGGCCCTCTGGTCTGTCCAGGGGCCCTCCAACCTGCTCAGGGGCCCTTATGACCTGGCAAAGGACTACGCTGGCCGCTTTGTCGCCCTGTCGGCATGCTCAGGGGCCTCTCAACCTGCCCAGGGGCCCACCTGTGCTGGCTAGAGGCCCATTCGACGTGTTCAGGGGGCCCATTCGACGTGCTCAGGGGGCCCTCTGACCCGCTCAGGGGCCCTTTCGGTCTTGCCAGAGGCCCCTCTGACATGCACAGGGCTCTTTTGAACGTCCAAGGGGCCCTCTGGTCTTTCAGAGGGCCCTGGTGGCCCTAAAGGGCCTCTGAAGTCTGCTAAACTCTCTAAAGACCACGCTTCGTGTAGTAAAGAGCCTATGATACCGCGATTCGCGCGGTCTCGACAGCCCTTTTCGGCGCGCGCAGCGCGCCGAAAAGGGCCCTCGCGCGCCAAAAAGGGCCCTCTTGGCCTCTAGGGGGGGGGGGGGGCGGCCGCCCCCGCCGCCCTCCCCTTGGCTACGTGCCTGGCTGAGACCCCGCGGGCGGCGGAACGCGCCGCCGCCGCGGCGGCGCCACTGACACTGTCGGGTTCCACTGTACACCACTCCACTGTGTTCAAGGGACGTCACTCAACTAGCGTTTCGTCGCACCACCGGCTATGGTGAGACATCTACCGGGCGATATTTGAACCAATAGTTCCTGGAAGGTAGATGTCGTCGGTGTTCTATTTTTGGAGGTCGCAAGCTTTGGCTGCCACTACTTTGTATGTGGCTGGATACCACGATTTTGGCTGCTGCTAGCTTGGACCTTGGTTCATGATGATGTCCCCTACCCGGGCGAAATGTGGATGTCGCAAGCGTTGGATGGTGTTGTTTTGTATGGTACAAGCATTGAATGCTATAACTTTGAACGCTTCCATATGCACCCGAAGATTTCATTGCACGCGGCACCGGCCGCATCCGCGGCTCGGATCGCATCCCGTTTCTCCGCGCGGAGGCGCCCCGAGCCAAATAGTGCGCGCCTCTCAGCTGTTGTGTGGCCTTGCAGAATCGCAATTGTCCCAATCGGTAATTACTAAGTACCGTGGGTAATTAGCCGCACCCCTATCCCTTTAGCTGAGCATGAAATGTATATATTTTTTAATATGGTAGTCCCACAAATTCCTGCCATATGATTTTTATGCCATTTGTGCCGCGTACGTGCGCTAGATGCGCGTACACGTTTCTTCGTTTTCTCAGTATAACCGCACTTTGGGAAATTTCCCAATATCTTGGGAAATGAGCTTCAATATTGGGATCTTGGGATTTGGTCTCCCATCTTGGGAAATTTTTTAATTTCAACAAACTCTTATTTTTATCTTGCTGACGCCCAAAAAGCCACTAAGATATGTTATTTTGATATACATTTTTGTTTTGTTTTGATTGATTGCGATTATTTGTCATGAAATCTATAACTTTTTTGGCTTAGTTCATAAAGTTCTTGATATGTAGTTAGGATTCTGCTTATCGTCTTGTGTTGATACAAGTTCACAACATATGGTATATACGGCCTTGCAACATATATACTTTGGTGATCGCCAGGCTAAGATAGCCAGCGTCGGCTTGTATAATTTTTAGTAGTAGTATTTTCGAGGATACTAGCTTCTAGGAGGATACCTATACCCATCGTCGCCGGGTAGGTAGTGGTTAAATTATACTCTGTGTATCAAGTGGGATGGATTAGTATGGGATGGATTCAATCCCGAATGCCAGCTTAGAGGCTAGCGGGACGATATTTTGATTTGGGTCCCAAGGTTTTTTCCACCGTTTCATACTGATAACCGGATTGCTAGTTCAATATTATGTCAAAAATCATTAGCTAGGGTTATGCTATTTTATTTTAAATTAAATTAAAGTTTAAGAACGATATCGTCTTAAAACGATGCGTTGGAAAGCATGCCTAAGCGATGTACCACTTATATTTGAGCCTACGTACCGTTTCTACACTTAAATCTATTGAACTTGGGAAATCGGCCCCCAAATTGGGAAATTTTCCTGGATCTTGGGAAATGGTGTTCGACCGCTGCGGTAATACTGGTTGTTCTATTACAATTACCTGCTCTTCTCTTCAGTGCTGTGTCGAGCGCGTCCGCGTTTATCCAGTATAACGAGTTTTAAGTGTTTTAATATCAAATATACCAATACAAACTTTCTGCCAGGTGTTGAACTATAAGCGATAGAAAAATATAAACTTCTTAATTTTTTACGGTAGCTCAGAACAGCATGGACTCAGCTGAAAGTTCCATAAGTGAGTATCTCAATGGTTCCCTTATTTTTAACTGCAAACCACTATTACACTATTTTATATACACTATTACACTATTAAGCATCCTGATGGCATACGAATCCAGTTAATGCTGAATCGGTAAATGCATGATTATACACTAGTCCCGCACACAGTCGTCTACATTTTAACCTTGCATTTTAGATAGTCACTCCAAAGCTCTAACCTTGAAGTGCATTTTTTCCAAATCAAAATAGAGATTTTCTGCTCACTAAAACTTATGTCTTTTCAGAGGAAACAATGACAAACACTCAAATACACTTGCTGAGATAATGTACTATGCAAGCCAGACTGGAAAAAATCCATGCACTACGCTGGATGCCCCAGCGAACCCTCATGCGCCAAAGTTCGGAGCACGAAAATATGCGCCAAAATTTTTCCACAATTACGCCGAAATTTTTCACTATGCGCCGAAATTTAAAGTCAAATTAATGTTTGATATTCAACGTACGCCTTCCTGGTCGCTTCTCAGCAAGTGCAGGGCCAATTATTACCCATCTCTATTGCCTTTATTATTACCAAGGCAATATAGATACTAGGCAAGCAGAAACGGGACCTTAAGCGGAAATGGGACCTTATTGGGTGGCCTTGAACAGCTGACGCTTTAGACTATGATTCGTTAACTAAATAATTGGTTGATTTTACTATAACAATGAAATTTGCGCCGAAATTTCTGCGCAATCGACGAGTTACGCTGGATGCTGCACCGAAATTTTGGCGCAATCGCCGAGTTACGCTGGATTTATCGACGAAAACAGTTTTTTTCCAGTTTGGTATGCAAGTGTATGGTATCACAGACTTAAAGGGACATTGTCTCTTTAATATATAATTTGATATGTTAAAGAGCAACCGCAATCTGATCTGATGAACAAGCAATCTGATGAACACTATGAAGTCCGTTTTTTTTGCACCTAGTTGCCCAATATCATCATTCACAGTTTGTTATTATTTGGATGGCTGGCATGATGGACATTATTGTCAAAAGTTGTGTTAAAATGATCAATAACATGCCAAATATGTATTTTAGAGGTCAAATGAATAATTAAAATAGACAAGCTTTCAACATCACTGTCATCATCAGGTCCCATCAGACCTGATGATGACAGTGATGTTGAAAGCTTGTCTTATTTTAATTATTCATTTGACCTCTAAAATGCATATTTGGCATGTTATGGATCATTTTAACACAACTTTTGACAATAATTCACAGTTTGGTTTGCTTCCAGCCAATGACCTTGATGAGTCTGCTCACCACTTCACACCAAAATCAATTATTTGTGGCACTGTGCAGCAATTGTAAATAGTGATTTTTTTTGCTTAAGCATTCTATCCAAATTTGTAATGTCAGAAAACATGTCATGTCTTATGCCCGATTTAAGCCCAATAATTGGATAAAAGAAACTATTAAGTCTGAAGGGGTAAGATTAATTCAAAAGAGATTTTGATTCTGACAGTTTTTTTGCGGCAACAACTCAAGTGCGCCAGATGCGCCAGATTTGTTGCATGTAGTTAACAGGAACCACAATGTATAAGTGCATTGCTGCCTCATCCAATTGTTGCAATAGCGTCAGCTGACGGTTGGTCAGATGCAGTTAGCTGGCACAAACTCTTCCATAATCCATATATGTAGTGATTTGTAGAAATTGTAAACAGTATTTAGATTCTTATGAAAAATGAAATAAATGACTTTTATTTGCACTGCTGCCTTTAGTGATTATTACAAATCATAAGTAGTCTTTAGGGCTTGTTTAAGCCAGTTTTTGCAATATCATCCAATAGAGGCAGTCTCTAAGACATGTAAGGTAAAGTTCAATTGTTAATATCTCAAAAACTTGAATTATGAAAAACTTGAAAAAGCAAGTTAGAGCTTTGGAGCAACAATATTGGAAAAAAAGGAAAAACATTTGCATCATTCATCAATGGATACCTTCCTACATGTATGTACCTACAGCTACATATAAGATCATTGGTATTATTTTACCTGAGGCCTGTTCACGGGGTCTGCGGCCGCTGCGGTCAAAAGGGCGGGGCTTAATCGTCAGCCAATCACGAAAGAGCAGATCCGGGAGGAGAGACTTTCCGTTCTGCAGCTCTTGCGGTTGCTCGGGAGCAGCATCAAAAGAACTTCGACATAAATGGCGAGCGTCTGACAAAGGTTGCACACTGTTTTGTTGATATCACAGCTCACTGGCGGTTGTTTGACCAAAAATGACAACTCTTAGTGACTCGTAGATATTCATGTAATTGAGTGGTTTTGAAAAACATTGAGGGTTTTCATGAAATTGCCTATTCATTGTGAACGCTACACACGCCATTTATCGGACGCCATCAGCGGCCGCAAAAGTGTTCAAAGTTGTTCAAATTAAGCTCCGCCTCCTGGCCGCGGGAGCCGCGGCGGCCGCAGACCCCGTGAACAGGCCTCTGGAGTCCATGTATATATACAAGTTCATGTATACATTTTACACTCTCCAAGGTTTTTTAGTGTGCTGATTCCAAATCTGTAATTGGTATACATATGGGTATCCATATGGGTATCCAATACAAAAATGGGTATCGTATTTGGAATTGTAGGCATTAGGCCACATCTTTGGATAATTTTACATCAGAATTCTGCATGGAATGATGTTTCAAATAAATATAAAAAATATGAGGAAATACGTAGAAACTTTCAGGGTCAGTGTTTTATTATGGGAGGTTTTAACTTAAGAGGATACAAAAGTATAGCAGAGGAAACAAATGAGTGTAGGTTGTATAGGCAAATCTTGAAAGAGGAGCTTTTCATGCATCAGTTTGTAACAGCGCCAACCAGACATTGCTCCATTCTAGACCTTGTATTATCAGACAACAGTGATCTAGTTAGTGACATAAGTATTTGCGAAGGTCTAGGAACCAGAGATCACAATATGGTTAAATTCAATATCTCATCAGAATTGTGGCCCAAAAATTCCGATAAAAATTCCGCCAGGAGGCGGCAATTCTTTGAACGACCTTCTTATGGTTCCAAACTTCAACCTGGCTGATTTTGATAGCATTAGACATGACCTCGCACATATAAAATGGAATGTTGCATTGGCAGGTTTAGATGCATGTGAGGCCTGCAATGTTTTCAAAGCTAGATTAAGGCAAATTCAGAATCGGCATATACCCCTCAGGCACAAACATAACAGAACCAAGGGCAAACCAGTTTGGCTTACCCTAGAAGTAATGAGTGCTATACAAGCTAAAATAAGTTCATTTGGCATTTTGAAGGGATCATCACTAGAGATAAATCAGAAGGCCTACCAGAATGCAATAAATTCAGTTAAGAAAAAGGTCAGAGCAGCTAAAAGGGCAATGGAACTTGATTTAGTAATGCAGTGCACATGCACATTGTAATGCAGATAGTAAGAAGTTCTTCAGTGTTTATAAGTTCAGTACAGTTTCCAAAAAAAATATCGGTCCATTTAAGGTAGATGTGTTAGTTAGCAAGGACAATGAAATGGTTGAAGTGCTTAATGTTCAGTTCCAATCTGTCTTTACTATCGAGGACCATAGTAGTATTGCAGTACTTAAGCCTGAGCCAGACCCAGAGACAGAGGAGACTATAGGAGAGCTAGGTAGCATAAGTAGTGAACTTGTTCTGGAATATCTAAGGAAAGTAAGGACAAACAAGGCAGAAGGACCTGATGAAATCCATGCTAGACTTTTAAGATAATCTGAAAGGGAGTTGTCAGTTCCATTAGCGATAATATTTTATAAATCACTTGCAGATACTAAAATTCCACTTGATTGTAAAAGAGCAAATGTTGTTCCTATTGATAAAAGTGAGATAGAAGTAAAGAGGAAAACTATATACTGGTTAGGCTGACCTCATTAGTCTACAAGGTTATTGAATCAATCATCAAAGATAAGACATGGTGGCCAAATTCAGAGACTTGGATGGAATTGAGGGATGTCAAAATTGTATGTCTTATCAAAAATTATAGCATGACAGAGGTGTCTGGGTCTAAAAACATGAAAATAAGGTCAAAATTGTCATGTTTTTAAAGCTGGACACCCCATTTCATGCTATTACATCTGGCAGCATGAAATAATTTTGACATCCCTCCCCCTAACCCCCTGATTTTGGCCACAATGAGATAAGATTGTTGAATTCTTGGAGCAAAATGAACTCATCAAGGATGCACAGCATGGCTTTAAGAAGGGCTGTTCTTGTTTAACTAATCTTCTGGAGTTTTTCGATGTTGCAACAGATAGCTTTGATCAGGGTAAACAGTAACAGTAACAAGTGTAGCTTGTCTTGATTTCAGTAAAGCATTTGACAAAGTCCCCCATACAAGACTGGGGGTTGCAACTTACAGTTCATGGGATCAGGGGCAAGATTCTGGATTGGATAGAAACGTGGCTTTCAGGACACCAGCAAAGGGTTATATGGGTTAAATGGGTGCAAATCACAATGGAAGGAGGTTCTCAGTGGGGTTCCACAGGGCTCAGTCCTGGGCCCATTGCTTTTTATAATATTTGTGAATGCAATTGAGAACAGTATAGACAGTCTTGAAATTTGCAGACGATCTAAAAAAGTTGTCAGGATTATTAGAGGAAAACATGATCAGGATGGTTTTCAATCAGATCTGGACAAGCTAGTTGAGTGGTCTGAAGCATGGCAGATGGAATTCAATTTGAGTAAATGTAAGATTATGCACACTGGATGGGTTATCAGTAAACATAGGTATGAGATGGGTGGGCAGAAAATGGAGCAGATTGAAAAGGAAAGAGATTTATGTGTTGTGGTAAACAATAGACTATCAACATCAGACCAGGTTGTAGAAGCTAGGAAAAAGGCATTTAGAATGCTAGGGGCCATCAACAGAAATATTTCCTACAACTTACAAGAGTGAAAAGGTAATAACAAAACTGTATTGTGCATACGTTAGACCACATTTGGAGTATTGTGTGCAAGCCTGGTCTCCAGCATATGATAAATATTGCTGGTTGTTAGAAAGAGTTAAAAAGGGCAGCAAAAATTGTTAATTGTCTTGGTAGTTTACCTTATGAAGATAGATTAAAGAAATTGGGTATGTTTTCACTGAGATATAGAAGGCTAAGAGGAGATATAATTGAATAAATGTTTAAATGGTCAACATTCTGGATATTTAAAGGGAATGTTTTAGCTCAATAGGAAAAATCGAGATAGAGGTCATCAGCTTAAACTCATTATGAAACAAAGTAGGACTAGGCTATGACAGTCATTTTTCAGTAGACAGGCTGTAGGACATTGGAATAAGCTACCAAGGGATGTCGCTGATGCAGTGACACTTGCTTCCTTCAAAATTATATTAGATAAATACTTTACAGAGAAAAGATTAGTTCATAAATACTCGTGGGATTAGCCTTCTTTTATGCAGGTAGAGTAAGGTGATTTGAAGGGCGAGACTGGTGGAGGGGGGTGCAACCTCGGATGGGCTCAATAGGCTATTTGTTGCACTTTTCTTGTATGGCTTTATGTCTAAATGAATGCAGCAAATAAAATAATGATTTCTGCTTGCTCCAGAAATAATATCATGAAGAATGCCCTGAACATAGTGGTGAGTGTCATAATTTCATCTTGGAATGTGATGTTACATTCTGATTTGGAATGGTATAAAGAATGTAGCCTTAGTTATGCTTCAACACTTGTACTATATTCATGTGAATTATTCTTATTACCATATGTGTACCAATACAAATTGAAGTTGAATTTTTACCCTGGACAATTAGTCATTAGGAAATTACATATTGTTTGACATGCATATTTCATGGAAAGGTTTCTTAAGGAAAAAGCAGAATACGAACAAACACCTCAAACACATTTACATCATAGTTAAAATGTTAGGTAGGTAGGTATATTGTCAGTTCTGACCTCTAATCTGAACCTCTGTGGCGATATGTCAAGGACTCCCGCCACCGCAGCTGAGACTGCTCACTGCCAGCACACTGACTGTTGGTCATAGCCTGACAATTGGTAATCAGACTGTCATTTGACAGTCACTGTTCTGCTCTGCAGAGTTGATTGCCAGCTGACCGACAATTGCAATTGTTCAGTGACTGTCAGCTGACTATCCATCCAGGTTGGCTACTGGTCAACCATCTAGTAGTTCTGTCAAGGGATTGCTGAATGACTATCTGGTGAATGCCAAGACATTAAGAGGCTGCAGCCTGTAGTTTCCACATTGGCAGCCTGAATCAATTGCTTTCACTTATTCCAGATTTTCAGATCCAAATTTGCACCTACCTTGTGTCTGATTACCAGCACCTCCCACCATATCGCAGTGACGAAAACAGGCAAAGAACAGTTTAAAGACTGGTCGTTCCATGTTAAAGCAGAATTACTACCAAGCACTGTCATCTCAAGCATCAACTCAAGGCTGTGTCAGCTGGTGTTAGCATTGTGTCCACAGTGCTGATATAGCCATATGTCTGAACTCACTCCAGACTGGTTATTGATTCGACACTGATTGAATCGATTGGAATCGTTCAATACAAAATTCCTTGAATGAAAAAATAATCGACTCCACCAGATTTTTTGATTCATGAATCGTGATTGAATCAAAACCCGCATCAAATCAAGGCTGATTAAATCAAAAGATTTAACGATTCTTAACGATTCAAGTACACTGAAATAATATATTAATGTAGTTTCATTGGAATGTAAGACATTGACTATTGTGCAAATACATGCAGTTGCAGTGGCTACATTTATTTATGCTGAAATATGTCTGAATATATGTTTGCTGTAACAATGTTTTAATTATCATATATATGTTTGTTTCCATTTTTAGTGATTTGACATACATTCACCGCATATATTTAAATGTTGTATCAAACGTGAATCGATACAAAAGAAAATATTTGTTTTTATTCTTTTATAAATTTAATCCGAATGTTTTTGAATGGATGGATTTTCGAGGTCAGACCCCGCGCTAAGCATAACTTGTTGCGCAGGCCCTGACCCCACCACCCGATCAAGCAATTCCTGGTGTCCGGAAGAATTTAGTAGCGAAAGTTTTACGTACCCGACATACCTGGACACGGTCCGCCCCGCCCTCTGACGTCATCTGACCTTAAGTGCGATCGCTACCACCGGCCACAGGCCATCCCAGTCAGGAGCAAATAGCGAGCGCCGAAGGGACTCGAACCTGGGCTGCTACTACCGGGTGAGGTCAGAAGTTGTTTCGCTCTCCCTACAGGGGCGAACGACGATTCTTTGAATCGGAAAGAATCAATTATCAACATTTTCTCCGTGAATCGAACGGTGATATTGAGTCACACATTCCAAAATGAATCATGATTGAATCGTTCCAAAAAAGTTGAATCCAATCTGAGTCTCACTCACTGAGTGTGTGCTCACTCACAGTGAGTGAGATTACATGGTGGCCAAATTCAGAGACTTATGGAGAGTGGAGGGATGACAAAATTGCTTGTTTTATCAAAAATTATAGCATGAAGGAGGTGTCTGTCTAAAAACTTGAAAATGAGGTCAGAATTTGCATGTTTTTTAGTGCTGGACACCCCATTTCATGCTATCACTTCTGGCAATACCAAATTATTCTGTCACCCTTCCCACTAACTCTCTGAAAGTGGCCACTAATTTGGCCACTTTCAGACACTTCAGACTGCAGTATCTGCGAGTATGTTTTTTTGTGTATGGGTTACTGATAGCATGTAACATAGTAGGTATGTATGGTCTGAAATTCTTGAGATTTACCGCATGCAACAAGACCATTACAACAGCAGAAGTTTTCAGTATGCTCTGCAAGCCACAGGCTTATAGAGCATCTTTACACTTGTGATTTGTAGATACACATTTGCTCTATCTATACATTCAGTTTTTGTAGACAACAAACTTCAGCCTTACTTGTAGCCCCGACCTCTTCTTGTTGACCTTCAGATTATATCCTCTGATTTGTATTTGTCTTTCTATCTTTGACATTTCATCCACTTACTACGAGGGTTTTATTGGGACACGTGTACAATGACAACTATTTGTATAGTGCATCATCACAAATACCTTAGTTGGTCTGTAAAACATAATAAGAGGGAAAATATTGCAAAATAGGTTGTATAGTTCTAGAAGCTCATCGTATGTTCTGCTTCCAGAGACATGGCTAAAGTTCTTCATGGACGCCAGCATCCCGGCCGGCGTCGCCACGGAGTACGCAATCTCCTTCAGCGACAACAGGATGCGGCTGGACATGCTGTCTGACTTGACCAAGGACTACCTGCGGGACGTCAACATTACCGTGCTGGGGGACGTGATCGCTATTCTGAAGCACGCCAAGTCTGTCAGCCACCAGGTGGGTTCGATGAACCCGCACGGCGGCCAATGTGGTTAATTCGAGTGGTTGATGGACACATTGTTGGCTTATGTATGGTATCATGCCAGTGGAGAGGATTTGTGTAAGAATCTGACAATTCTGACACATACTATCACCGTCTGTCCGCCCCAGGAGTTATCACCGTCTGACGACTATCACCGTCTGTCCGCCCCAGGAGTACAAGGCCCGTAAGATTGACTCCTCCGGCGGCGGCCTGTCTCCGTCTCCGTCCCCGCCGCCACCGGCTGCTCCTCCTGTGAAGAAGTCTGCGGTGTCAGCGTCGGGCGAGTCGCCGGCCTCTCGGATGGTGAAGCGGCTGGTACGGAAGGAGCCGGGACCGCCGACGACGCCGGCAGCCGGGGGACGGCTGAAGAGGGCGGCTGACTGCCTGCAGGATGGTAAGAGAGAGGGATGGTAGGATAATATTTGGCACTTCTTGATTTGGACTCGGGTTGTTTCATGTTTGCGGCTTCCCGGAGACTGGTTGTTTGTGGGTGTTCAAAGGGACTTTTTGGGTCATGAACAACAAACTTGTATCTATAATTACCGAATCAAAATTGGTCCTTTGCGCTCAGACCATGGTTTTCCTCAGAATATTTGCGCGGGTTTGTTGGTGTTCTGAACACATGCATTTAGAAGAAACGAGTGTTTTTATATTTACCACTTTTCACACTCTTTTCATATCATGTTTGAGTATAGCCTGTAGAAGGCAGTGTGAGAGCAGAGTTTGTAACTGGGTTCATGTGTGATTTCAGATGCAGAGTACGGCGTGACTGGCGCCAAACGGAGGCTGGTGGCCTCAGGTCGACTCGGCACACTAAAGGCCAAAACAGGTCAGTTGGCAGAGTGAAGGTGAACCAGGTACAAGGACAACACTTGATGCTTTGACATGGGTTGGCATGCCTTTAATGTATTTGCCTCTTAAGTTTTGATTTGTTGCATACACTGCATCTAGAAGACAAGAAGGGATTTCCATTTATTACATTTAAACTTGAATTGATCAGCAACTGAAGCTTAACCCGGCATTGACTGGGGTCTCAACAGAGCACCATTGGCTGGGAGCGGGGGCGGGGGTGGAGGCGGAGGCGGCCGTTAAACGCCCCCTGGTTATCTTCCGAACCAATTATCTCAACGAGACGCGCAAGGCGGCATTTGAAAGCTCTCGATGAGACGAAACTAAAGCATTCTAAAAATGTCAAAGTGAGGTCAAATGTCAGGTCACAGTCAGGTCAAAGGTCAAAATCGACGTATTTGAGTTTATGGGCCATACTTTCCATCCAAAGCCTTCGATTACGACCATGATCACCCAAAATGCTGCCAAAGGTAGATACACATCCCGCATGAGCTAAAGTGAGATTGTTGGTAAAGGTCAAGGTCAGGTCACAGAAGGTCACTATGCGCAAAATATCTACGGAAGTCATGCAACACATGTTTTATAGGTTATTTTCCTCGTATAATTTGATAGTGATAGTCATTTTACCACCTGACTTCATTTGAGTGAAGTTAGTGTCAAGTTCAGATCACAAGGTCAAAATTTGACATTTATAAATCTAAATAAAAAAGGCAGGTTCTAGACCTGCTTTGTCTCGGAAATACAGTGCTGGCATTTATTTATCTTTATCTGGTCAAAAAAAAAAACGGAGAAAAAAACGCAATTTCAAAATATAACTTAATGAGTTACCCATACTTTATGCCATAAGTCGGTCAAAAATGGTGATATAATTTTGAAATTTGATATGGTAGTTGCCCATATGTAGTTCTCTGACACATAGTGGCCAAATTCAGACAGTTAGGGGAGGGATTTCACAATTATTGCATTATGTAATATAAAATGGGGAGTGTCCAGCACAAAACATAAAAATGCTGACCTTATTTTCATGTTTTTAGACCCAGACACCTCCGTCCTATAATTTTTGATAAAACAAGCAATTTTGTCATCCCTCCATTCTCTTTAATCTCGGAATTTGGCCACCATGCTCCGACATATATTCATTTTTAAAAAATAAAAATAACAAGACAAAATGCTTTTTTGGGGGGGGTAAAGAACAATTTTATATATAAACAAATCGATATAGCCATGTAGCCATTTGCTATCTTTTGACGTTGTTTGATTGCATTTTACTCAAAATATGGCATTCGTACGGTCTGTTAAAGTTTAACTGATTTGTGTGTAAAAGTCGTGTGTAGTGACGTCACTAAATTCGGTATAAATCGATTTTTCGGCGAAATTGCTTTATTTTTGCACATAAGACATCCAGTCAATGCCGTCAAGACCCAGTCACATTCAGTCAAGACCCCAGTCAATGCCGGGTTAAGCTTCAGTTGCTGATCAATTCAATCGATGTAGAAGAAGGTACCCGAAGTTTCACGTTGATAGCGCTATTGGTTTTTGAGCTATTACAAAAGTTCATCAGGGGGGGGGGGGCGTTAAACGCCCCCCCCCCCCCGTCAATGGCGGGTTAATCATGCCATGTCGATCTCTGACATTGTGTTCTGCTCGTCAGGGTCTGCTGGCGGAAAGAAGACGGTGTTTGACCGTCTGGGCTGCTCCGAGAGCCAGGTGAGCTCCACCACGCCGGACACGACACGGTTCCGGATCACGGGCCTCAGCGACCCGGCGCCCACACAGGTAAGGAATGAAGAATGACAACCAATGGACACGGGAAAGGTGGCGCCTTGGAACAAAGGTGCAAAGGTGTGACTCGAGCATGCCAATGTAGTATGTAAAAGCGACGGTGCAAATCAAGATTCATTTACTTATAAGGTTTGCCCATTACGGAGAAATGACCGCCGTGGTGACGTCACAGCATTTGGCAGTAATATGGTAGCAAATAAACAAGGTGTTTATAACACAGGCGATTGATTCTATGTTAATATGTTACCGTGCTAGTTAATCCTAATAGTTTGGTTAAAAGTAGACGTATTGCGCTACGGACACGTTCATACTCGTCAGGGTCTGCGCGGTGGAATTGAGCACAGTGGGGACAAGTAATTCAATTTTACATAGAATCTTTTTAATCGAAAGTCGTTAGCGCTGTTGCCTAGCAACCGCGGTGTTTACCAAACAGCCGTTAGCTCTCAGGTTTTCCGTGTTATTTTTGTGATATACCTAAGCAGTGATTCCAGTTGAATGTTGAATGGTATTAGAGCTTTATGTGCGCGGGAATATTCATTTTATATTTTAGATATTTACATTTAAAAAGTGGCATTACTTTTTAAATATTAGTTGGAAATAGCAGCAAGGGAAGACTGCAATGCAAGCAAGTGCACTTTAACCCTCGCCAGTTCAAGGGGGAGGGGGGGGGGGGGTGTTGGAGGGTGGAGTGGAGCCACCCCCTCGGTTTTTAGGGAATAACTCGCGTAAATATCAACCGATTGGGATGAAACTTTCAGTACCCTACTTGTTAACAATTTGTCACATGCAAATTTTGAACGTCTAACTCACATGACCCATGACCTATGACCTGTTTTTCAAGGTCATGTCAGGCGCAACTGGCGTCCCGTAGTATTGATCCTTGTAACTTGTGCACTTTCCGAGTGTTTGTTGTTCAGCAGCATATGCACAGGTGTTTCCAGGTGACAGTTGTGGCTTCCACTGAGATTGGACCTCGATTGACCTCTTCAGAGGTCAACCGAGGTCACTGACCTCCGATAACCTCATATTTTTGTTTTGGCTTCTGGCAGTTTCAAGGACATTTTGTGACGCTGATTTCAAATCTGGGATTCATTTTACATAATTATATGTTCCACTGGGGGTCATGCGCTTCCACAGGTCAACCGAGGTCACTGACCTCAGATGACCTCACATGACCTCACATGACCTTTTTGGAATTTGGCAGCTTTTAGGACATTTTGTGACACTGATTTCATATTTGGCACTCATGAATCATAATGATATGCTCAGTCACGATTCTAGCTCGATTAAATTCAATGTATACGCATTTACAATTTTGATGACTTTTGGGTCATGACATGATCTCAAAGGTCTCCTAATAACCCAGGACCTTAAAACCGGTTGTTACTGGCTTCCTCTCGTCACAAGCAACACGCTCGTGTTTTAATCGAAGCTCTAGCTCAATTAGCGGCGAACGCCAGGGGAGTTTTCAGGTCGTACCGCTCCCCCCCCCCCCCCCCTCTGCACGGTCACGTAGGTATCGGACGCTGCACTGGCGGTGGTTAAAGGGAAATATTCCTTTTTCTACAACAATGGAGTTATTACTTTAAATCGACAGACGAGACCACAATATTTTGTAAATTGATTACATTTTGCATATAAACATTGCTACCGAAATATATTTCAAGTTAAAGTTGATAAGCGTTCCACACTTATAACGGTCGGTACTCTCAAGCACTTGGTAACGCATGCACTGTCCGAGCTAAAATTAGCCTGCCTACGCATTGTTATTTATCATGAAGGCATATAATATGTTGCGTGCACTCTATCTTTTGCGAATATGTACCAAACTTCTATGAACAATGAACAAGCATTTGAAAAAAGTGCATTGAAATCGTCAGTTAAGCTTGGCCCCGGACGTCGACCTATTTAGTGTTCTCGATTTGTTTGTGTGTGAAAATAAATAGGACGTTTTGCATGCATTTTCAACAAAGTTATTTAATATATTACAATGCACACATGAAACATTTATCTGAACTGTTTTCCCATAATCAATCAATACACCTTTCAGAAAACCGTGATGCATTCGGCGGATTAACTTTGCCCCGGACGGCGACCTATTGATTTGGGACTAATACTTTGGCATACCGAAAACTCAATCTCAGCACCAGATCTGCACCAAAACCGGCGACATTGCACCAAACTAGAATATTCTACTAACTTCTAGAAGGTTGCCAGATATTCGCATCTGTAGTGATATGCACCAAAATAATTACTTACACCAAATATGTTCAACTGGGACAAACATGCTGATATAATTTTGTATACTGTTCTCACAATAAGAGATATATTAAGCCAAAGCCTCCTATTACTACATGTATTACCATTTACACTAAATACATTATATATTTTATGCGATTTTCAGTTTGTTTTTATGAAGATATAATCAAATCCACTTTAAATAGCATATCTGCAACTCAAACTCCACTATAGCAGTATCCCTGCCAAATCAAAAATGGTGCTCTCGCTACCCACAGTAGTTATAATTACTTCCTGCTATTCTTGGGTACAAAAGTAGCAGCTCTAGTAAATGATGCGGGGGCCATACGCCAGGGCCTCCTCTAACGTGTTAACCCGCGAGTTACTGGGGGGGGGAGGGGCTATTTTTTGCCCCCCCTCCCGTTATTTTGCAATAACTCCTAAACAAACACCGGTATCGTCACCAAACTTGCAGTACCTTCTCTCACATCAATTCCACACATGTTGGCAAAAGGAAAAATATGAGGCTATGATAGGTCAACCGGGAATGACGTCAGAGTGACGTCATGTTCTTCGGTTTTTGTTGCAAAATAATGGTTTGCGGAAAACGCTGTCAAAGGTACGATATTTGAGATAAACTAAATTGGTTTAAATCAAATTACTGACAATAGACCGGGCTATCAAACTGCTATCTCGGATTTGTGAGATTTTGTGAAATTCAAAATTTTGAGAAATCCAAATACATTTTTTTTTAAACAAAATTTTGCAGAAAAAATCAGAGTTATCCAAAAACCGGAATATATGTGATCGAGACGTATGCGGTGAATATGTGTACCAAATTTCAAGTCTATATCTTTAAAAATGACCGAGTTATGACCTTTAAATGACAAAAATCGGCCACTTCTCACAGCATTACTATGCATAAAAACGCATTTCCATTTTTGCTTTTTACTTCTATTTATATGGAACAAACAATGTTCTAAGGTCATTTTTCGCGTTCTAGACGAAAAACAAACCCATAAACATGTGTTACAACGCCTAATGACCGTAATCTGCAGTTTGACCTCGTGACCTCGGATGACCTTGACCTGACCCAAGGTCATAAACAGCTTATAAAGGTACTTAGAAGTGTCAGACACACGAATCATACCGATTTATCGACAGCTTATGCGTTTAATATCGCAATTTTGCGCGACAATTCCATCCATCGAGACCTTTTGACACGGTCAAACATTTTGTACTTGACCTGACCTGTGACGTCATCGGTGACCCCGAGGTCAACAATATTATGTTTCCCTCGATAAATTTCCCAGGGCTATCGAATGCCGTTTGAATTTTTATATTCGGTCCAGTAGTTCCGGAGATCAGAGGGGGGGGGGGCTAAAAATAGCCCCCCCCCCCCCCCCAGTAAGTCGCGTTATGAAATATACCCCAGTAACTCGCGGGTTAACGGGGGCTGCAGCCCCCCCCGTGAAGGCGCCGGCCCCCCAGTCGAGCTGAAATCGGGTCACGGGGGGGGGGGGGGCAGGTAATTGTCATCGTATCTGTATAAAACGACATACTTGAATCGCTGAAAGAAAAGGCCTTCAATTGACGCAGATCTAAATGAAAATAACGGTTAACTAAGTGAATAAGAATCGATGGTAATTTGTTAAGAAATAACACTCCAGTTTTAGTGCGGAAAAGTACCTATTCTGACTGGTGTTTTGACAATATAAACAATTTCACGATCTCATCCCATCTCCTGACAGTTACGGGGCATGTTTGGTAGGGTGCGCCGGGCAGTGATTTGTGATGCTGGACTGATAGCTGACATTTTTCGACATTCGGTTCGACCATTGGCGGCGGATTGTAGTTGCAGGGGGGGGGGGGGGGGAGATCCGACAAAGCAATCTCTTATAAGGAAGCCATCGGCGGTCTTGATAGGTATTTCAACTGGTTAGAAAGAGGCCTCGGTCAGGCTTTTACAGTACCCTGGGTCCTAGCCCTCAGTGACCTGTTATATGTTTTCGGCCGGTCTGAGAAGGCATTTCACAGACCTACCTGATAGCTTGGTCAAAGAGGTCCCAGACGGGACACAAGAGAACTCGATCGACCTAAGAAGGCCATCGGCTTGTGTAAGAGGACATTTCATAGGCAGCTTGAGAGTTGCATCTCGCCAGTTTGAGAGGCCCTGGGCCAGTATAGGAGGGCCTTAGCTAGTCTAAGAGCCTGCGGCTGATCCGAGACGGTATTTTCCAAATCTGAGAGCGCCTTATGTCGGTCTGAGAGGTCCCTTGGTCCGTTTGAGAGAGCCCTTGGGTCTGTCTGAGAAGGCTTCTGTCGGACCTGAGAGGCCCCTAGGCCGATCTGGAGGTCCTCTTTCAGACTTCAGAGGGCCCTACGGCGGCCCGAGAGAGCCATCCGGCGGCCCAAGAGGGCCCTCGGTTGGTCTAAGGGGGGTAGTTTGGTAACGATACTGGCAATACCTAGTCAACGAAATACTGCGAAGTAGAGAGGGGAGGACAAATAGACCCACCGCATCACGTGTATTAAGTTAACGGGATCCAGAGACGGCGAAACCTGCATGTAGTTCATAGTTTTGGGTCTTTTGGGTGCAAGTAAGGCTAGGTGTGGTGGAACGAACCGAGGGGCAGTGGAAGCGGAGGCAGGGGAGCCGCTGTCCCCACTCAAGCAATTGGGGAGGCAAACATATGATTTTGCTCCCAATAGCATCTCAAGTGGGACCGGCCGAAAGATATAATTTTATAGAAGAAAAACCGGCTAGTAGGGCAATACGCAAGGTCACATCAGGCATGGCATGGACCTTCTCAGACCAGCACGGGTCTGTTAACCCGCGACTTACTGGGGGGGGGGGGGGGGGGCTATTTGTTGCCCCCCCCCTCCCGTTATTTTGCAATAACTCTTAAACGAACACAGGTAGTCACCAAACTTGCAGTACCTTCTCTCACATCAATTCTACACATGTTGGCAAAGGGAAAAATATGAGGCTCTGATAGGTCAACCGGGAATGACGCCAGAGTGACGTCATGTTCTTCGGTTTTTGTTGCAAAATAATGGTTTGCGGAAAACGCTGTCAAGGTACGATGTTTGAGATAAACTCAATTGTCTTACATCAAATTACTGACAATAGACGGGCTATCGAACAGCTATCTCGGATTTTTGAGTTTCTTTGAAATTCAAAATTTTGAGAAATCCAAATACATTTGTTTTTTTACAAAAAAGTGGCTTGTGCTCGCATCCTGCGCCGCCTGGTGGCAGTCTGGAGGGCTCGGCTCGTTGCGTAGATGCTATTAAGGCCGAGTCACGCCGGCACATCCAAGTGCGATGTTCTGCCAGTTCTGAGTGTCAACCATTTACCACAGTACCACAGGCGTCAAAAGCTGGTATACGCATTCACAAATTTGTTCCGCCGCTGGCGAAAACCAATGTTCCGCGAACTTAGATCGTGGAACCACTTTTCTGACACTGCTCAGGCCTGGCAAGGGCGCTCTCAATTAAATTTTGAGATGTCGAACAAATCACCACAGACCTTCACCTGCCTGTCAATCAGCTATCTCTGATTTTTTGTTATTTTTGGTTATATAAAGTTCCGAAACATAGAAACAATTCATTAACAAATATAAGCTTATGAGGACTTCAAAAACCTTAAGATATATGATGGCGACTTGCACGGCGAATGTGCGTAAAGGACTTTAAGTCGTGTCTTTAAAACTAACCGGCTTATGACTTCCAAAGAAAAAATAGTAACTTTTGAGCTATCAAGTATGCTTTACATGTCATTTATTTTCGATGTTCGATGATAATAGCATTCGATGCGTATCGATGAGACAAACAAATGGTGAAATCTGTTTTACTCTATAATGCTTCTATCAAAAGTTATTCCTTCAAAATAATTCGATGATTTTTAGAATGTTTCAAATTTAATGGATTATCCTGACCTAACTATTGACCTGAGGTAAATTATGATGCGACTGTATTGACAGCAAATTATATTGTTTTTCAAACCTTTTTTTCGGCGCGTCACTCTTAGTTATTGAGATATAGACGGTTTTAGCAAGGACACTCATTCATATATAGCTGAAGTTTGACCTTTGGTGATCTCTGGTGACCTCATTATTGACTTGACTCCTAAATAAGACCGATATACTTTCGATAGAGCTGGTCTCCGGCTATCTAACAACGTGTTTCACTTGTCGCTTCGTTGCGTGGTTTTCGAGATCTGGGGGGGGGGGGGGGGGGGAGGAGGAGGAGGAGCACCCCCCCCCCCCGCAGTTCGGGTTTGTGTGAACCCCGGGCAGTGCTCGAGACGAGGGTTAACGCATTCCGTGCCCATCTTCTGTTATCCACATCTATCTATATGACCTAGGATCAGATAAAATGATATCAATACATCATGCCACATATAATTATTGTACTGTTCGTGAAACATATTGTACAATAATAAAAATAGAAAATACAGCACGATTTGGGAGATAACCGACTATCATCGAAAAATCTGTGTGGCCCCCTAGTGAAAATCCCTTACAGGAGGCCCTGTCATACGCTCCTACGCATAGGCGTAGGAACAGGGGGGGGGGGGGGGGGGGGGGGTCCCCCCTGTTCCTACGCCTATGCGTGGTCCCCACTTTTTTCTTCTCTAAAATATTTGAATTTGCTTAGTAAGGAATATTTTAGGTGGCAAACGGTTCGCCAAGGCGAGAGGAGCCCAAATCTGCAAACATATATTGCATAGGGGGTTTGGTTTCTCTCAAGACAAGATTAAAGTTTCACTGCCCCCCCCCCCCCACACACACACACTTTTCTTACGTTCCCTAACACACACTTTTCGTGGAGCCTTATTTATTGTCGACGATGTTTCATTGACTTATCAGGGACGTTGTCAGGCTTCTTGGCGCACTTACTTCATTTATGGCCATATGACTTGTTTACAAATCAACATTCAAACCAGAGATAGTGATGGATCATACTGTTCGTCACCATATGTAAGAACACATTTTTTTATTTCCCAAAATTTAATTTTTGAAATAGAAAAAAGTTATTTCACTTTTAAATTGAGGCAAGATCAATTTGATACTATACATGTCACATGCAAATGCAGATATATAATCAAAAGGTGAATATTTCCCTTTAAGTGGAAATTTAAACGACGATGAGCACGGATGGCGAATAATATTCCTCAGATGAGGTTGGAGGATATGAGCCAACGAAAAGCGAGTGGGTAATCGCAAGTAAAACAAAAACATGCCCATTTAGACCATCAATCAGTCTGCAATTATTTACATTCCGGGAACATGGGAAGGTCGGATTACGTCATTATGACGTTACCCTAAGGGCGGCCCGATATTCGTGAACGGGGGCTGCGACCGACTTATTATCTCTCGGTGGACTGGTGGAGGGAGGGAGTGCAAATAATTAATTAGTAAGTGGGTCTGGATCGCCTGGGTGTTGCTAAATTTGCTCTGTGAATTTCTGTCATGCTGTTGGTCGGTATAAGTCGTTCCGTTCATCGATGGAAAGTGTTGCGATTCAGCCCTCAAATGGTCTCCATGTTACGCTCTAAGACTCATCAAGTTTAGTGGTACCCGTAAGCTTATGTTGCCTTTGTCACTTGTCCGCTCATTTTTAGCGCTCGCTCAGCAATACAAGTAATGTTGCTGTATTCACAGTAATCCTTATATTATGACAGCCTTTCGCAATATACAGCCAGCATCTTATGACTATCTACCTGTGTAGTGCACAATGTGGACGACTGGACTTTGACAGTGGTTCACTGACGCAAACGTTATGTCCGAGCCTCTGGTTGCCATGGTTAACGTCTGTATCCGCCGGCAGAGGGCGTCACTGCTCGCCGTGTCTGCGCCGTCGGCCGGCCGGCAGCGCTTCACGTTCGTCTCCGAGGCGCCGCGTTCGTCGCCGCCGCCGCCGTCCCGTCCCGGCGGCCTCGGCTACCTGGGCGTGCTGAAGCCAGGCGCCGCCTATGCTGAGAAGGTGGCGGCTAATGGGACCAAACGGAAGGCTGGACCAGGTGAGAGAATGGAGAACCTGTCCCCTGGGATGCTGACGTGGGCTATCTGGGCTCGGAGCGCTGCTCGGACGCACGCTAGCGGCCGCTAGTAGCGCTAGTAGCGCTTTCGTTCTCCATGGCAACCAGGCGTCAGCCAATGAAAAGCCAGAAGGGGAATACGTCACGATAGGAACCGTGGAGCCTGCGGAGAGGCTATTTCTGCTAGTAGAAAATCGCAGGAGCGGTGAAAGCGCTAGCGGATGTTTCAATAGTGGCGCATGAGACAAATCAAACTGAAATGAAAACAAACGGATATGAAAACAAACGGATGTGATATGCCCCTAAAGCAGCAGAGTCTGGAAGTGCTTCTGTGAGTTCTGTCTATTGCCTGCTGCGTCTGTTTCCGTGATGTAATTGTGACGTCAGCTAGCGAAAAGCGCTAGTAGCGTGTGCCGAACAGCGCTCTGGTGTGTGCTGTCTCAGAGGCCAGTCTTCAACCCAGAAACTCCTAGGAGCTTGCTAGTCTTCGGTGAAAAAGTGAATTACCGTCACAGAAATCCACCTCGGTACCATGAAGAGAATGAGTCAGCACTTGAGATTGAACCATGTATATACATGACAACCATAACCGTGAGCTCGTGCACTGGGTGGTATCGTTCCCCGTTAACCCTATTTGTAACAGGGGGGGGGGGGGGGGCGGATTCCGCCCCCTCATGTTTTTCGCAGATATATCCAGAACGGCTGGGAGCAGGCCCATGCAATTTTGGGACTTTTCATAGAATTTAATACCGCATGTGGAGTCGAAATTTTGAGTTCTTTACCTGAACAGAGGCGGTTCCAGGGCACAGTTTTGGGTGGGTTCGGAAGCGACATTTGGCGATTATACGGAAATGCGATCTTCACGGTTTTTTCATAACTGCCTCAAGTATGAAGGAGTTACATCGGTTTACGGTGATTGCAACAAGTGTAAATTAGTTGATGTCAATGAAATATCATAAAAATTGCATGGCAGAGGCGGTTCAGGGGCTTGAAAAAGGGGAGTTTCCAGGAAGTATTCAATGCTTGGCGGGAAGCCAATAGAGCGATGCAAGGGGCATTTATAGCTATCAAGATGTAAAAGATAGCTTCTGCTTCCATTATTTGCCTAATTTATTACATATAGTTTCAGAGGCGTGTTCAGGCACATGAAAAGGGGGGTGACTGGCATGGTGATGACGATATGCCAGCAATAACGGCGCAATAGACGGTTAGCTTATAATGATGTATGCACATATGAGGCCAGAAAAGTGAATAGTCATTTTTTTTTGCAGAGGCGCGCTCAGGAATGGAAGAAAGGGGGTCATATTATTGCAAGGAAACTAAGAGACATGGGCGTACAATGACATAATATACTGCTGTTTTCGGATAAAACACGCACCACAAGGTACTCTACGAACGATTATAAGATAATAGGAGAGTCCAGGTAGGGTAAAAAGGGGGGTAAGCAATGTTAATTGAAGTTGGAAGTGAAATAGTCACTGTTGACTAGTTAGTATCATAATATCGGATAATATACTTATCCAAAGGTCTTGCGCCGCCCCAGTTTGGATCCTGGATACGCCTATCATGGAGTACAACATGCAAAAAGGAACTATCTACGATCAGTAACATATTTATAGTGCTGGGTAGCAACTTGTCTGCGGTTAATATTTTTTCCCAATTTGACCTCCTTTTTCACTAACCTGGTACCGCCTATGACAAAAAAATATGATTTATAACTGTTTTGTCTAATGTCACAATCACATACCATTTTTTTTTTTAAACATAAAATTATTTTATTACGCATTTACTTCACCCCCATATTGAGTGACCTGCACACGCCTATGATTTTTGAATTTTCAAACGTCACCGTCATATATCAATTTCCAATTCAATATCTATTGATTCCTATTAGTTGTGTTAAAATCGGTTGATAAACATGACAGCTATGTTGGATCAAAAATACCACTAAAATTGGTAGTGTTTGCCCCCCTGTTGCCCCCCTATCAAAAATGTAGATTTGTTTATTATTTATAAATGTAGCTCGTGTTGAGGGGAACCAAATACCGTTTCATTTTTTAAAATCGGACGGGTAGATCTCGAGATCTCCGGGGGGTGGAATCCGCCCCCTCCCCCTGTTACAAATAGGGGTAGCCAGGAGCCTGTTACAAATAGGGTTAAGGCTCCGTTACAAGTATCGTTCCCCGTTAAGGCTCCGTTAAAAACAAACAATATTTTGCACGTCTTGCGTGCTGGATAATATCTTATGCGTTGGTAAAAAGATAATTGCTTGGAAATTCAACGACATTCTTTGTGAGTCAGTTCTTAACCATGGCTGGTCACTGTTGTTTTTGGTTACTTCGAAACCATGGATTGTGGCTTCTGCTTTGATGTTATTCTTAAGCATGGATTTCAAACGTTGTTTTTCATGGAAAATGGCGATATTTTGGAACTGTAGCCGCTTAGCGGTGGCGTACAATGCGCTGTCTAACATTAATGACGTCACGTGTTCCAGTGACGTCAACGATGGCCAGTGACCGGGAGGCGGTGGCGGTGAGCGCGCGCAGCCGGGTCGGACTGCCGGCGGCCGGTCGGGGCAGGGCGGCGGCCGGCGCGGCGGCGAGGGTTAGTGCCCGGGTCACCGGGGTCAAGGCCCGCCTGTCGCGGCCGACACCGACACCGACACCGACACCGAGGGCAGCGGGAGGCGGCGGCAGGACGGCAGCGGGAAGAGTGAAGGCGAGACTGGGTGGTGGAGGAGGTGCGGGGTCGGTACTCAGCAGGTTGGGAACTGCCGCTCGGTGAACCAGGGGTAGTTGGGTGATGAATCGTTACGAATCAAAGACTGAGGATATCTAGGCTGACCGCTGAGTGTAGGCACTCGGAAGTCAGGTCAACTAGGTACTGAACAGTGAACAGGTTGTTCACAGCGACGAAGCAATATCTGGAATGGAGGTAGTTGGTCACAAACGACTATGGTGTGAGTAAGAGTTTGACTTACAGCCAGAGTGGGTTGAGAGGTGGTGTTGTGAAATCCGGCGGTGCAGTCGGTGCGCACCGCTACTGCGCCGTGGTTTGGCCTGCATTGTGTGGCGTGATTTGCTGGGTCACGAATCACTTAGATCAGCCGGTCAGCGAGCGTTGTTTGTTGTGACGCGTGTGTGGCTGGGTTTGTCTATCAACGCGGAGTGGCACTGATCTGCTGTGTGCTTTGTAGCTCTGTAGCTCTGTTTGGAGGCGTGCGCGGCTGGTGTACTGTTGTACGGTGATGTGTCGGACGGCGTGCAGTCAGCTCCTCACCTGCGGTGTGTATAGCAAGTAAGGCCTGCCACGCTTGTGTGCTGGTCTGAGCTGTTGGCTAGTTATATCGCTGCGCTATAGTGTCACGAGAGGACAAAGCAGCCGCAGACACGCCGTCTCGGTTAGTTTCAAATCACCAGTACAAACCGCAACCAAACCGTCATCGGTGGCACACTGTTTGTCGATTGTGACATTATGCGTGCCACGTCTGAGTCTCATGACTGTTAGATCGGTAGGTGATTTATATCAGCTCGTGCCCCGACTCAAACTGCGCCTCTTTCATGATCAATTAATATGACCACGCCAACTAACAAGAGTGTCTGTGTTGTTTTGCAGTAAACGCCCAGTGGGGCAATCCGAAGAGGAAATACAAAACCTACTGGTTGTATAACATCGGGTGTTCCATTCCAACGAAGCAGGAAGGTGACCTGTGGTGGTGGGGGAATTGGGGCTTTACGACAATGATACTCGTCATTTATCGGCGGGGTCTCTCGCGTTGACCCCAGTGGAGTCATGACCTCGCCAATATCCAGACTCGAACCCGGTTCTACAGATTCCAAGCCGGACCCTACGAACTACGAACTGAGCCACCCGGACCCTAACACGGCGACCTGACGGTGTGGACACGTTCTTTTATACCTTCTTCTCATACGTATACCTACCTTCTTATACCCTTCTCGATAATACATTCGGGACGACTACCCCTGTATCCCTGCTGCATGGCCCAGCGCACAGAGCCATCTCCCATTATGACTATGACCACCCTGTGTTGTTTATTGTGGTTCTAGGGCTGGCCAGCCTGTGAACACTGGTATCGTCTGACAATGGCACAGACGATTACTACTTCACCACTCAGAAGACTTGTGAATAGTGTCATCAAACTACAGTGCAATCATCACAGCCGAACAGTTATCGTTATTCAATCGATCACAAACCAGTTTATGCATATCACTATACAATATGCCCTAACAAACTGGCCATGATACGTTTGGCATCACACATCAGTCCACGTTTTTTTTAACTATCAAAATCTAAATAATCGGCCAACGCCATCAACACCCACCTCGTAATATATCTGCATGTTCAAACGCGGCATCTCCACTGAGTTTCGGCCTTGGGTATCGAAACAACCTACCGCTGATGCCTTCCAACACCACTATAATCGGTTCCATGGCGTAAATAACCAATCTGCACCGCTAACCCCTCACGTATTGCACGCCACATTGTACACAGACGAGCTACACAAGTACACAATGAATCATCTGGAGCACTCGCGCCCTAGCTCACAAACGCACAGTCGTCATACGACCCTGGACCTGGCTGTCACCTGAGAAAGACGCTGCACTGACTGAGCGCCACACTAACGAAGGATTGCACGCCGCTGACATCCCCCGCTTGATCACAGGTGAGTCGCGCGTACGGTAACTGACTGGTGAGACCAGTCAACGTACGCCAATACCACATCTCTAAAACACCCCGCAATACCACCTCTCTAAAACACCCCGCAATACCACCTCTCTAAAACACCCCGCAATACCACCTCTCTAAAACACTCCCCAATACCACCTCTCTAAAACACCCCCAATGCCACCTCTCTAAAACACTCCCCTCATTTGATTGGACATCACTCAACAAATATATCAAACATAGCTTTTAGATTGTTCAGGGGTGATGCTCAACTATACTTGCCTAGACAGCCACATCTGAATCTGCCGACAGTTGAGACAGCTTAATCTGCCGACAGTTGAACCACGGCTGCAGTACCGACACTCAGCAGAGCTCGAACTGTGACTGAGCTCTGTCCGCTATGAGTTCGGCGATGGCCAGCGAGCTGGTGGCCGCCGGGGAGGGAGCGTTTCTCACGTGCAGTAGCCGGCGGCCGACGCCTGTGTCGGAGGCCGAGTCGAACAGAAAGTCCTCCACCAGACTGCCGTCCGGCTCCAGCGCCATGGCCCGCACTCCGGTCGGACCCCTGCCGGGTAAACGGCAGATCGTTAGGTCCTGTGTCGAGATGCACAACTGTTGCCGTCACGACATGTGATGACGCCCTCTGTCCACTGTCCGGCTTCCGGTGACATGTGATGACGCCCTCTGTCCACCGTCCGGCTTCCGGTGACATGTAATGACGCCCTCTGTCCACCGTCCGGCTTCCGGTGACATGTAATGACGCCCTCTGTCCACCGTCCGGCTTCCGGTGACATGTGATGACGCCCTCTGTCCACTGTCCGGCTTCCGGTGACATGTGATGACGCCCTCTGTCCACCGTCCGGCTTCCGGTGACATGTAATGACGCCCTCTGTCCACTGTCCGGCTTCCGGTGACATGTAATGACGCCCTCTGTCCACTGTCCGGCTTCCGGTGACATGTAATGACGCCCTCTGTCCACTGTCCGGCTTCCGGTGAAACGTAAATACATCAGTACGGTCATCATCCATTGGCTCAGAAGTAAGAAAGAACGTCACATCGCACAACAGTGTAAACAGGAAGTAGAGATGCTACAACTATCCTACAACGGACGAGAAAGAAGATCCTGTGCCGAAAAGCACGTGAACCTATTTAAAGGCCGCACAGCCATTAGAGCATTAGACGGATGCCAGTTTGCTCACCAAGATAAACCTCGCTGCGCTCAGGGAAGCGTGAATTCAAAAGTTTTCACCACTTCGTGTCAAGTTTTAGTAGATATGCTCGCTCACCAGCTTTTCCTCTCACCTGACGATGTCAGCTGGCGTGATATCTGGAACGTAGCGCCGTAGCTGGGCCAGCTGCAGACGAATGAACACTGAGCGGAACACCTCGCTGGCGCCGTACCAGACGTTCTTCAGCGCCAGGTGACGGAACCCGCTGTACCTGCGAACGGGGGGGGGGGGGGGGGGGGGGTGGTGCCAGGGACGGAAGTGGTAACAGCGTGGAGAGGGGATGACAGGGGTCAAAGGCCGCAGGACAACAGTCACGGCAGATACGAGCCACGGCTGTTGAGATGGTATACATATATGTTACAGATGTTGCAGTAGCAAACAATAAGGTGAGCGATGAATGATGAAAAACATAACACAATAAGAATAGCGAATTAAACGGGCTGCATTGTTCAATAGATTGGCAGTACTGATTGAATCAGTGACACCTTCACCTCCACTCCGCACTGGATTAACCGACTGAGTGGCGGACGGAGAGAATCTCCTTTGTTGATCGGTGCCTGTCTGGCTTTCTGACCGGAGTGATTCTGTGAGGTCCCGCAGAGACACATCCCTCCACCGGTAGCCCTCCCGTTTGGCGGCCAGCACGGCGTTCGGTCCGAGCCAGACCTCGCCGTCCATACGCGGTGTGAAGTGGACACCCAGAAACGGGAAACGCGGGTTCGGTACCTGTCGGACACGTCAACAACGGTGAGCATCAGCGACAAGGACTAAGGTTGGTGTTAAGATGACAAGGCATATAGACATGCTAAAGGGACATTGCCATCTCGCAGGCCCATATGGAGTTTTTGGTGTGTATCGGCCGATTAAGCGTGTCCGATTTCACCTGCAAAATTTGGTTCCCGAAACTCCCCCCCCCCCCATTAGATCAAAAGATACATTTGCAACACTCATGCTTGCCAAGCATTCGTAAAATTGGAATGGCCAAACCACTATTTAGAATCACTTCTTTGCGGACTGTTATTTTCTTTTGAATGTTGCAAATTCAATATCACCATTCCGTAAGTGCACTTTAAAATTAAAAAGCGTATGCAGTTAATTATATTTTCAACAACCTTAGCCTCTTTCATAATAAAAAAGCAAGAATTGCTATGGCTCGACTTTGGGACCGTAGGAGTTATGTGACCTATACCTTATAACACAGATATACTTTTCAAGGTCAAGTCTCGGCGAATTCGTACGCCTCGGCTTTGGGCGGGCGCCAATACCACAGCCAAACTGGATGAGAGCGGCCATCATGAATCTAGTACTGATCACAGCTGGGACCAACGTTTTGGAGTCAGAAATAAATACAAAATGCTTTGCAGATACACTGCTTTAGGTGCTGCGTGAGCAAGTTTGAGCTTGAGCATACATGCTTGTTGATCCCCACCATTCATTTAAGTTGATTTTTAGAAATCCTCCGGAGGTGGCAATATCCCTTTAAGGTTTGTTTGGCCATGCACGTTGCTTCATTGATTTACCGATTAATTAATTTATTCATTCATTCATTCATCTATTAATTTATTAATCTATTCATTCATTCATCTATTAATCCATTCACTCATTCGTTCATTCATTCATTAATTCATTCATGTATTCATTCATGTATTCATTCATTCATTCATTCATTCATTCATTCATTCATTCATTCATTCATGCATTCATGCATTCATGCATTCATTAATTCATTCATATCGCCAACGGGCAAGAGAAAAGCGGTATGGCAAGGGACAACATACAGGTGAGGTATTGAGAGGAAACATGAGTTGATTTGTATTCGTCATTAAAGGAAATAGTTCACCTTCAACATTAGTTTTAAACTGAGATAGCAGTTTTGTAGCCCGTGTTGGGAAACCCCTATCTGCAAGTTTTCTTGACTGAAAAGACTCCAGCCGAATATATTTGAGTTTTTGGCGAAGGAATGCGGTGCTGGCGAAAGAATGTTGTACTGGTTCTAGCCCGGGCAGAGTCTATACCATCAGCCAATCAGCTTGCAGCTGGTGCTAGCATGCGAATCGCCGGCCGCCGGTTGGCACATCTCCAATGCGAGTCTATCTTTACGCGACTACTTTCGAATCTGATTAGCTGAACCATTTTTTACATTCGCGTGACGTCAGGACTCTGACTCTGAGAGTATGCATATAGTTTTGATAAACAATACAAATTTACGGCCTTCTGTCCTGAATCGGCGCGATATAAGGCCATTTTTGACAATATAAAAAGAAATTGTATTAAAAAATATAATCAAATCGTGTTAGGTAAAAAAATTCCAAGGTGAACTATTTCCTTTAAGCAAAACTAACGATTTCTCACAACAAAGCAACCGTACGCTATACAAAGGTGTCAATATAATGATCCAGCGCCAGACGTCAGGCGTCGGGACGCGTCGTCTTACCGGGTAGATGTTGGCACGGACCATGTGCGCCTTCTCTGGCCGCAGCAGCAGGTACTCGCCGCGGAACGGGACGACCAGGGGCTCGGCAGGACAGCCTGAGAGCGCAGCCAGCCGGTCGGCGTGCAGGCCGCCACAGGTGAGCACGTACCGGGCCCGCACTGACTGATGGCGGAGCAGCGAGGGAGAGACACCGAGTCAGTACAGGTCAGCACGTATTGGGCCCGTACGTATCGCTGAGGGGATCAGCACAGGTCAGTACAGTGCAGTACAGTGCAGTACAGTGCAGTACAGTGCAGTACAGTGCAGTACTGTGCAGTACTGTGCAGTACTGTGCAGTACTTGCAGTACTGTGCAGTACTGTGCAGTACTGTGCAGTACTGTGCAGTAATGTGCAGCACTGTGCAGCACTGTGCAGCACTGTGCAGTACTTGCAGTACTGTGCAGTACTGTGCAGTAATGTGCAGTACTGTGCAGCACTGTGCAGCACTGTGCAGCACTGTGCAGCACTGTGCAGCACTGTGCAGCACTGTGCAGCACTGTGCAGCACTGTGCAGCACTGTGCAGCACTGTGCAGCACTGTGCAGCACTGTGCAGCACTGTGCAGCACTGTGCAGTACTGTGCAGTACTGTGCAGTACTGTGCAGTACTGTGCAGTACTGTGCAGTACTGTGCAGTACTGTGCAGTACTGTGCAGTACTGTGCAGTACTGTGCAGTACTGTGCAGTACTGTGCAGTACTGTGCAGTACTGTGCAGTACTGTGCAGTACTGTGCAGTACTGTGCAGTACTGTGCAGTACTGTGCAGTACTGTGCAGTACTGTGCAGTACTGTGCAGTACTGTGCAGTACTGTGCAGTACTGTGCAGTACTGTGCAGTACTGTGCAGTACTGTGCAGTACTGTGCAGTACTGTGCAGTACTGTGCAGTACTGTGCAGTACTGTGCAGTACTGTGCAGTACATTGCAGTGCAGTACAGTACAGTACAGTACAGTACAGTGCAGTGCAGTACAGTGCAGTACAGTGCAGTACAGTACAGTACAGTGCAATGCAGTACAGTGCAGTACAGTGCAGTACAGTGCAGTACAGTGCAGTACAGTGCAGTACAGTGCAGTGAAGTGCAGTACAGTGCAGTACAGTGCAGTACAGTGCAGTACAGTGCAGTACAGTGCAGTACAGTACAGTGCAGTACAGTACAGTGCAGTACAGTGAAGTACAGTGCAGTACAGTGCAGTACAGTGCAGTACAGTACAGTGCAGTACAGTGCAGTACAGTGCAGTACAGTGCAGTACAGTGCAGTACAGTGCAGTACAGTGCAGTGCAGTGCAGTGCAGTACAGTGCAGTGCAGTACAGTGCAGTACAGTGCAGTACAGTGCAGTACAGTGCAGTGCAGTACAGTACAGTGCAGTACAGTACAGTACAGTACAGTACAGTACAGTGCAGTACAGTGCAGTACAGTGCAGTACAGTGCAGTACAGTGCAGTACAGTGCAGTACAGTGCAGTACAGTACAGTACAGTGCAGTGCAGTGCAGTGCAGTACAGTACAGTGCAGTATAGTGCAGTATAGTAGTATAGTGCAGTGCAGTACAGTGCAGTACAGTGCAGTGCAGTACAGTGCAGTACAGTGCAGTACAGTGCAGTACAGTGCAGTGTAGTACAGTGCAGTACAGTGCAGTACAGTGCAGTACAGTGCAGTACAGTGCAGTATAGTGCAGTACAGTGCAGTACAGTTCAGTACAGTGCAGTACAGTGCAGTGCAGTGCAGTACAGTTCAGTACAGTTCAGCACATACCGGGCTTGCACCGACGGCTGATGGTGTCAGTACAGGTCAGTACAGGTCAGTACAGGTCAGTACAGGTCAGTACAGGTCAGTACAGGTCAGTACAGGTCAGTACAGGTCAGTACAGGTCAGTACAGGTCAGCACAGGTCAGTAGAGGTCAGTAGAGGTCAGCACAGGTCAGCACATGTCCGTACAGGTCAGTACTGGGTCACTGCAGGCGAGTACAGATCAGCTCAGGGTCAGCACAGGTCAGCACATGTCCGTACAGGTCAGTACTGGGTCACTGCAGGCGAGTACAGATCAGCTCAGGGTCAGCACAGGTCAGCACATGTCCGTACAGGTCAGTACTGGGTCACTGCAGGCGAGTACAGATCAGCTCAGGGTCAGCACATGTCAGCACATGTCCGTACAGGTCAGTACTGGGTCACTGCAGGCGAGTACAGATCAGCTCAGGGTCAGCACAGGTCAGCACATGTCCGTACAGGTCAGTACTGGGTCACTGCAGGCGAGTACAGATCAGCTCAACAACAACAACAACAACAATATTTATTTTCATAACGATGATGGTACAGACATTGTCCAGGTGATGGTGCAAAAGCTTGAGCTTAATTCTGGGCACCAACACCTGGTCAAAGTGCAAGAAAAAAAAAGTGGTTCAGTTACCACGACCAGTGAGGAGTGGGCCAGTTATCAAGTAAGGGATGAGAGATGAGCCGGTGCAGATCCGTGGACAAGACGTTTACGAGAGCCTTGAGGTACTTTCTAAGAATTTTTGGAAAGCAGCGGAGATCAGTGGTACGGTATGTTTTGTTGTGTTTTGGCCAAAGAGAAGTGTGTTGATTTTGGTTGTGTCTGGTAAGCCTTGAAAGTCAATGTGTAGGTGTGCAGAAATTTGTCTTGAAAGGTTGAATCTCGCGGTGGTATACAGTGGACAGTAAAGAAGGAAATGAGTTGTGTTTTCTTGGTTGTGACCGCAGGTACAAGCAGGGGTTGTGACTTTCTGTATAGAGTATTGGTGTGCGTTCAATTTTGACATCCCCAGTCTGATCTGTGTGTGAAGGGTGTTGCCTAGTTTGGTTCCTAATGTGAAGTAGTGTGATGGTGGTGGTGTGCCATGTAGTGATTTAACATTGTGTTCAAACTGTTTACGGCTTTGGCATGTCTGGATGCAATGAGGCAGGAAGTTCCAATTTCGCGACGTGTTTGGGATGAAGGATCTCTGGTAGCTGGATGTCCGGGAGTGGGGGACTGTCAGTTGGTCTGCGTTTCTGAGAACTCGTCCTGTGTCTCGTCGTCTTGTCTCGGGAATCATATGTCTAATGTAGTCTGGTATGTGAGTTGTGTTGTCTTTAAGCTTTCTATATAGCAGTAGTCTGTGAATTTTACGCCTCGTCTTCAGGCTGTCCCATCCCAGTTCAAGCCTCAGCTTATGTGTTGATGTCCGCGGTAGTGTGTTAGTAACTATCCTCGCAGCTCTATTTTGCAGTCTTTCCAATCTCAGTTCGTCAGATATCGTCAGATGTCCGTCGTAGATACAGTCGCAGTAGTCAAAGTGTAGTCGTATGTAAGTCTTATAAATTGTGTCGAGTACTTGGCGTGGCAGAAATTTAGCTATCGGGTAAAGCGGACTGAGAGCAATATTAATTTTGCGTACCGTAGTGTTAATATGGGCATGGAATCGGAGGTCATTCGATAAAGTTAACCCTAAATGTTTGTGGGTATCAGTTTTGGTGATTGATTGTCCGGTGAAGGTAAGTAGAGGTGATGCATGATGTGCTCTGCTACTAAAGGTCTGGGTTAGGGTTTTTGATGGGCTAAATGTGATAACCCACTGCCTTCCATAGTTTTCTATCGTGTTTAGGTCATTTTGGAGGGAAATTTGTGCATGATTCAGGGTGTCGGGTGTGTAAGAAGCATATAACGATATGTCATCAGCATAGAAGAGAGCTGTGTTTGTCAGTCGGTTAGAAAGTCCGTCAAGATAGAGGGCAAGTAGTGGTCCCAGGATGGATCCCTGTGGGCATCCAGCGTTTATCGTCAAAGCTGTCGAGAAGGTGTTTCCTATTCTAACTTTGTGTCTGCGGTCAGTTAGGTATGATTTTAACCAGTTAAGTAATGAGCCAGAAATAGAGTAGTCGTTTTCACATTTGAATAGGAGTCTATCGTGCCAGATTCTGTCAAAGTATTTTGTCACGTCCAAGTACACTGCTGTGAAGTCATGTCCTTTGTGCAGTGAGTTATAGAGACAATCTGTCATGTATGCCAGTTGCATTTGAGTGTTGTGATGAGGTCTGTACCCGCTCTGCATGTCAGAAAGGAGTGAGTTATCAGTTAGGTGATTGTAGATGTCTAAATACGATTTTTCCAAAACTTTTGAAAGGCAACAGAGTAGGCTAATTGGCCTGTAATTATGGGGATCAGATGCTGATCCCTTGCGTTTAAAAATTGGTGAAATGTTGGCTTCTTTCCAAAGATTGGGGAATTTAGAGTCAGTAAGAGACTTATTAAAGAGTTTAGTCAATGGTTTAGCTATGAGGATTGCAGTCATTTTTAATATTTTTGTAGGGAGTTGATCTGGGCCTGTTGATTTATGCGGATCCAGAGAGTTCAGTACTGACAGGACCTCTTGTTCAGTGACAGTTATATGATTGAGAGCAGGTACAGTCTCGGGTCTTGGAGCGGGATGTGGAAGGGTCGGTGTTGTGGGAAGTTGAGTCTGTGCAACAAAGTGTCTGTTGAGAGCTGTGGCCTTTTCCTCGTCAGTTGTCGCCATGTGCTGACTGTGTGTTTCGAGTGGTGGTATGCTTGTACAGTGCGTGGGTGTTATTGTCTGTTTTAATATTTTGTGGTACTGGTATGGATTGTGCTTGTGTGTGAGAAGCTTGTGAACCTGTTTTTTCCGTGTGCTGGTCTTTGCAGTCTTTGTTGAGTTTGGTTACAAAGTTCCTCTGTAGTCGCCATGCTTCCCAGTCATGAGTCAGGTCAGTTTGTTTCGCTATTTTAAAGAGTCGGTCACGTTTATTCATGTGATGTTTCAAATGTCCAGTCATCCACGGTTTATCCCTCGGTCTTGTGCATATTATTTTCCTAGGGATTGCTTTATGAGCGGCTGCTAAGATTGCAGAGGTAATTTTTTTGGTAGCAATATCTATATCGTAACAGAGTATGTCTTCCCAATCGGTAGTCTGTATGAGTCTAGTTAGTTTGTCTGCGTCAAGTCTGCTGTAGTCCCATATTGTCCTGGTCTGAGTGGGCGTGGGAGATGATGGTAGGTTTGTAGATACAAAAATGGGAAGGTGATCCATTTTACCAAAAGAAGACAGTGTCCCTACGCTAGTTACCATATCTTTATTGTTGGTTATGGCGAGGTCTCTAAGATTTGCTACTGTTTCTGTTATTCTTGTTGGGGATGTAATTAGTTGAGCGAGTTCTAGTGTATCTAATGTATGACTAAATCTTATATCGAAGGGTGTTATTCCACTATTACCTGTGTTTGGTCCAGCGTTCTGGGCGTATTTGTTTTCTAGGAATATGTTGCCAGTGTTAAAATCTCCTAGTACGAATATTCCTAGTGGTGAAAGTGAGTTGGCTAAGGCAATGCTTTCAATGAATCTGACATTAAAGTCTTCTAACCTATCAACTGTAAGGCCTGGTGGAAGGTAAAGACTGCATAGGATTATTGATTTTCCGTTTAGTGATACTTTTGCCCATACCCAGTCTTCTCCTTCAATTTCTAAGTTGTGTAGCCTCTTTATTGCTAAATTAGTGCGGGTGTATATAGCAGTGCCTCCACCGTCTCTATTTCTATTGTTTAAATAAGGCGTATGGAAGTCTGGCAGCTCATATTGACTAGGGTGGACTGAATCGTCAAGTTTTGTCTCGCTAACCATCAAAATGTCTACATTGTTTGCGTTTACAAATACTGATAGTTCGTCTATTTTGGATGGAATGCTATTGATGTTAACGTGGCAAATGTTTAGGTTACTGATGCTCGGACCAGGATTGGTTTCGATACCGCTGATTATGAGTAGTAATGCTGTAATGAGGCATTTCCCCAGAATCTCCCATTGACGTACTGTGATGTGTTTTGTGGTGATGTTTTGCGGTGATGCTATGGTGTGTTTTGTGTATACTGGGGATGTCAAGAGTTGTGTTGTGTTGTGCGCTACTACTGAAATGTGGAGTAGTTTGGTTACGCTGCAAATGTGTGAACGGAGCTGGAAAGGGAAGATGTCATGCTCCACAGATCCGCACCGGCCTGCAAGGTAATGACCGACCATTAGCACAAGTCAAACGAACCGTGGTGGCCGGGCTCGGCAGGGGAAATAATATACACGATACAATAAAACAAGTGGAGAACAGTACAACTTGAACCAGTTTTGCTTTAACTTTACGATAACAGTGAACTAGTGGAGAGCAATACAACTTGAACGAGTTCTGTATTAACTATACGATAACAGTGAACAATAAATTACCTCGGTGTGCAGTGAAACATGGAACACGGGTCTGAGGGCAAACCAGCGGCAGCACCACCAGCGGGGCGGTGTAGGTTCCGGTTACACGTACGTCAGCGTCTGTCGCTGTCCTAGTGGTCCCACTCGCAAAACCAGCAGCATCACTTTAATACAGCGAACCTCACAGCAACGCCAAACCCACTAATATACTATAATATTATACGATAACATATACACAAACAGGTGAACAGCAGTACAACAGTTACGGTAAACATTATTAGGTATGATTAATAAACTAAAAAACATGACCTTTTCCTCGAAAATGTGAAAATCCAATGTTATCCAAATGTTATTATTATGTTGTAATATTTCGGCCACAGGCCTTTATCAAACAGTAAAACATTTCGACACGACGTTTGGATAACATTGTTAACATTTGGATAACATTGGATTTTCACATTTTCGAGGAAAAGGTCATGTTTTTTAGTTTATTAATTATATCAAATATGTTCCTCGCACAAGCACTAAACTCTATAAAATTATTAGGTATGCTTGGAAACTAAACGCAAACTGCAGTCATCAAAAATTAACATTATATCCAAACCAAGGCGATAATATCACAGCAAGGCCACGAGCGGCAAGGCAACAAACCAGCGGTAGCACCTCCGGCGGAGCGGTGTAGGTACCGGTTACACTCAGGTCAGTCAGTACTGGGGTCAGCACAGGTCAGCACATGTCCGTACAGGTCAGTACTGGATCACTGCAGGCGAGTACAGATCAGCTCAGGGTCAGCACATGTCAGCACATGTCCGTACAGGTCAGTACTGGGTCACTGCAGGCGAGTACAGATCAGCTCAGGGTCAGCACAGGTCAGCACATGTCCGTACAGGTCAGTACTGGGTCACTGCAGGCGAGTACAGATCAGCTCAGGGTCAGCACAGGTCAGCACATGTCCGTACAGGTCAGTACTGGGCCACTGCAGGCGAGTACAGATCAGCTCAGGGTCAGCACAGGTCAGCACATGTCCGTACAGGTCAGTACTGGGTCACTGCAGGCGAGTACAGATCAGCTCAGGGTCAGCACATGTCCGTACAGGTCAGTGCTGGGTCACTGCAGGCGAGTACAGATCAGCTCAGGGTCAGCACAGGTCAGCACATGTCCGTACAGGTCAGTACTGGGTCACTGCAGGCGAGTACAGATCAGCTCAGGGTCAGCACAGGTCAGCACATGTCCGTACAGGTCAGTACTGGGTCACTGCAGGCGAGTACAGATCAGCTCAGGGTCAGCACAGGTCAGCACATGTCCGTACAGGTCAGTACTGGGTCACTGCAGGCGAGTACAGATCAGCTCAGGGTCAGCACAGGTCAGCACATGTCCGTACAGGTCAGTACTGGGTCACTGCAGGCGAGTACAGATCAGCTCAGGGTCAGCACAGGTCAGCACATGTCCGTACAGGTCAGTACTGGGTCACTGCAGGCGAGTACAGATCAGCTCAGGGTCAGCACAGGTCAGCACATGTCCGTACAGGTCAGTACTGGGTCACTGCAGGCGAGTACAGATCAGCTCAGGGTCAGCACAGGTCAGCACATGTCCGTACAGGTCAGTACTGGGTCACTGCAGGCGAGTACAGATCAGCTCAGGGTCAGCACAGGTCAGCACATGTCCGTACAGGTCAGTACTGGGTCACTGCAGGCGAGTACAGATCAGCTCAGGGTCAGCACAGGTCAGCACATGTCCGTACAGGTCAGTACTGGGTCACTGCAGGCGAGTACAGATCAGCTCAGGGTCAGCACAGGTCAGCACATGTCCGTACAGGTCAGTACTGGGTCACTGCAGGCGAGTACAGATCAGCTCAGGGTCAGCACAGGTCAGCACATGTCCGTACAGGGCAGTACTGGGTCACTGCAGGCGAGTACAGATCAGCTCAGGGTCAGCACAGGTCAGCACATGTCCGTACAGGTCAGTACTGGGTCACTGCAGGCGAGTACAGATCAGCTCAGGGTCAGCACAGGTCAGCACATGTCCGTACAGGTCAGTACTGGGTCACTGCAGGCGAGTACAGATCAGCTCAGGGTCAGCACAGGTCAGCACATGTCCGTACAGGTCAGTACTGGGTCACTGCAGGCGAGTACAGATCAGCTCAGGGTCAGCACAGGTCAGCACATGTCCGTACAGGTCAGTACTGGGTCACTGCAGGCGAGTACAGATCAGCTCAGGGTCAGCACAGGTCAGCACATGTCCGTACAGGTCAGTACTGGGTCACTGCAGGCGAGTACAGATCAGCTCAGGGTCAGCACAGGTCAGCACATGTCCGTACAGGTCAGTACTGGGTCACTGCAGGCGAGTACAGATCAGCTCAGGGTCAGCACAGGTCAGCACATGTCCGTACAGGTCAGTACTGGGTCACTGCAGGCGAGTACAGATCAGCTCAGGGTCAGCACATGTCCGTACAGGTCAGTACTGGGTCACTGCAGGCGAGTACAGATCAGCTCAGGGTCAGCACATGTCCGTACAGGTCAGTACTGGGTCACTGCAGGCGAGTACAGATCAGCTCAGGGTCAGCACAGGTCAGCACATGTCCGTACAGGTCAGTACTGGGTCACTGCAGGCGAGTACAGATCAGCTCAGGGTCAGCACATGTCCGTACAGGTCAGTACTGGGTCACTGCAGGCGAGTACAGGTCAGCACAGGTCAGCACATGTCCGTACAAGTCAGTACTGGGTCACTGCAGGCGAGTACAGATCAGCTCAGGGTCAGCACAGGTCAGCACATGTCCGTACAGGTCAGTACTGGGTCACTGCAGGCGAGTACAGATCAGCTCAGGGTCAGCTCAGGGTCAGCACAGGTCCGTACAGGTCAGTACTGGGTCACTGCAGGCGAGTACAGATCAGCTCAGGGTCAGCACATGTCCGTACAGGTCAGTACTGGGTCACTGCAGGCGAGTACAGATCAGCTCAGGGTCAGCACAGGTCAGCACATGTCCGTACAGGTCAGTACTGGGTCACTGCAGGCGAGTACAGATCAGCTCAGGGTCAGCACATGTCCGTACAGGTCAGTACTGGGTCACTGCAGGCGAGTACAGATCAGCTCAGGGTCAGCACAGGTCAGCACATGTCCGTACAGGTCAGTACTGGGTCACTGCAGGCGAGTACAGATCAGCTCAGGGTCAGCACAGGTCAGCACATGTCCGTACAGGTCAGTACTGGGTCACTGCAGGCGAGTACAGATCAGCTCAGGGTCAGCACAGGTCAGCACATGTCCGTACAGGTCAGTACTGGGTCACTGCAGGCGAGTACAGATCAGCTCAGGGTCAGCACAGGTCAGCACATGTCCGTACAGGTCAGTACTGGGTCACTGCAGGCGAGTACAGATCAGCTCAGGGTCAGCACAGGTCAGCACATGTCCGTACAGGTCAGTACTGGGTCACTGCAGGCGAGTACAGATCAGCTCAGGGTCAGCACATGTCCGTACAGGTCAGTACTGGGTCACTGCAGGCGAGTACAGATCAGCTCAGGGTCAGCACAGGTCAGCACATGTCCGTACAGGTCAGTACTGGGTCACTGCAGGCGAGTACAGATCAGCTCAGGGTCAGCACAGGTCAGCACATGTCCGTACAGGTCAGTACTGGGTCACTGCAGGCGAGTACAGATCAGCTCAGGGTCAGCACATGTCCGTACAGGTCAGTACTGGGTCACTGCAGGCGAGTACAGATCAGCTCAGGGTCAGCACAGGTCAGCACATGTCCGTACAGGTCAGTACTGGATCACTGCAGGCGAGTACAGATCAGCTCAGGGTCAGCACAGGTCAGCACATGTCCGTACAGGTCAGTACTGGGTCACTGCAGGCGAGTACAGATCAGCTCAGGGTCAGCACAGGTCAGCACATGTCCGTACAGGTCAGTACTGGATCACTGCAGGCGAGTACAGATCAGCTCAGGGTCAGCACAGGTCAGCACATGTCCGTACAGGTCAGTACTGGGTCACTGCAGGCGAGTACAGATCAGCTCAGTCAGCACCATGATCGGAAATATATTGGGTTTATGAATTTGTAATAGGTTGCTGAGCAGGTGTATGACCGTTAAAGTATATTTTGACAACAATTGAACGTTTGAAATACGTATATACATTGACCATATATGACGCCAGCTTTGATTGACTAAATGACTAGACAGAAGTGTCAAAATGTAAAAATCCAGCTACCACACGAACCACAGCCATCTCCACGTCGCACCTCCTGTTCACTGGGGATTCAGTGATCCTCACCTGGTCACCACACTGGACCAGCAGTGGCCGCTCGGGGTCGCCTGACTCCCTGAACCCGGTGACCTCCGTGTTGAATCGCACGTGACCGCCCAGACGCTGAAAATGCCGGCCGTACTCGCGCGTCACCAGGCCCCAGTCGACGATGCCCGTGTATGGGGACCAGATGGCCCGCACGCCCTGAACGCAGCGAATGAGGCGTTAGACATGGTGGTGAGATGGCTGAGGTTGGTGAAGGATGGTGGGTGGTGGTGAAATGATTAGACAGGTCTTCTAAATAACGACCGTTATCTCCTTAATAGCTGGTACAATGGTACACTATGCGCAATGTACGCACGGTGGGCGGATGTGTTCGAGGTGACGAGTTACGTTCGAACCTCGATAAGCGATAGCTATTTGTAGGGGGCATGGGCGAAGTAACTTGGCGCCGTTTGCGGTGGCCGCTAAGTGACGGAGCAGTGAACAGGCACCGAGTCTGATTACTTCGGCACATAAGACAACTGGCTCGTGAAGCATTGGACGCATCGAGCAAGTGTAAGGTAAGGTTTGCACCGAAGCTATACAAATCCAACTGTACCCCGAGGCGGTCGCTTCAGCCACTTACCCTGCAGTAGGGTTCGATTTCTCTGATACCGTTAGCATCCACCATTTCCAGGCCAGGAACGCCATTTTCACACCCACGGGTGTATAGATCTTCGAGGCCCGCTACTTCAGACTGATCAACAGCTACAATCAATTTTCCGACCTGAAATTGAATGACATTGTGATGATCGCAAAACGTAAGACAGTGGTAATAAATAGCCAGCAGATGCTTTAATAACCTCACATATTTACTCTTCAATGAAGAACTCCAATAGTCAATACCACAATGCGGCAATACAGTTTATAAGAGCAAAATAACTACATTGGCTAGTTTCATAGCACCATCCATTCCATTTCCATCCATCCATTACCATGTTCTGCAAAGAAGCAACACCAAATCCACTGCTCAGATTTAAGACATAAATTGTTCAGCACAAATCAACCTGCACTAGGGATGACAGTCACCTTCTTGTATGGAATGTTGTGCTCATCACAGTAGTCATAGGCCATATGTATTCCCTTCACACACAGCTTGGCCTTGAGGGAGCCTGGTTTGTAGTATATTCCAGCATGTATGACTCCACTGTTGTGTCCAGATTGGTGAGCAGCTGAGAAAAGGACCAAACAATATTAAGTACCTACTTTTCAAAGAACCAATGCCAGACAATAGAGACTGATGGAAAAGATCAAATGGTATCATCGCCTATGACAGCAGCACTTTGCACTGTTGATATGAATTTCAATACAGAATAAAAAATCATAAGATGATATGAAATAGACATAATAGAATATAACTATATGTTACATCATTATGGAAGACTGTTACGGTACACTATTTATAAATGACTGATTCTGAACAACAAATACTACCAATGAAGCACAGTAACACAAAATGTGGAAGGGTAAGTACTAAGTAAGCATATGCGGTGGAACAATTTTTTGATAGTAGCATTAACAGTACAAATGTGAAATACACCCATACAAAGAACACCATATGGTCTGAATAAGACACAAATATATTATATTTTAATGTTGAATACAATTCAACTCAATTGCAAGTTGAAACTTCATGTTTAGCCATTAATGTAATACATATTTTACATGACAAGAGAGAACGCAAATATCACAAGATTTATAGAAGATTAATTAATGTCATATTTTATGAGGTTGAAAGTAGGATAATATACACAAATTTAGTTATACCTGGGATACAACATTACCTAGTTTTGCCTCCTTCTCCAAAATGATTACTTGAAGTGCTGGAAATCTCTTCTTGATCTCCAAGGCTGATGCTGCACCAACAATGCCACCTCCAACAACAGCTAAGTCAATGTCATGGAAACTGACAGAGCTTGAAAGTCTACTAACAGTAGTCAGCAAATATGGCAATTTTAAAACATTGCCAACTGTGTTTGATACCAGATGATGTGACATCATGGCCTATGGTAGCAGACCTGAGAGCTGTAATGAACATACATTATCATGGTTAGTGTGAGCACCATAAATGAAATTCCCTTAAAAAACACTTTGTATTTTATGGAATGGGAAAATGTTCTAAAGAGGCTAAAACAAAATACAAATGTTTTTTGCCTTAACCCTATTAGTCGAGATGAAAAAGATACAAATATGTCGGGGGGGGGGGGGGGGGCTTATTCGGCCCCTTCGTATCTCGGAAACCGCTGGACCGAATCTCTCTGGGAAAGCGGCATTGGAGCATGAACTACATTCCTGTATTGATAAATATCCACAATTTTGCAATGGGCGGATACAGGTAGCAAAAAAGGAAAACATGCATTTTTAGATTCTTGCCCTGGGACGTTGTTTGAACGCAATTTTGTCATGTTGTTGGATTTCGTCACTTAATTGTATGCTTCTAACATATTATCCTATTTAAAGGGATTATACAGGTTTTCCCCCAGAATAATTGAGTTACATAGTAAAACGTACTTATAAGGTGGTAGAAGTCCCACGGTAGCCACATTTTTCTGGAAATGATCTCTTCTGCACGTAAGGACATTCCAAAGTGCGCGGTGATGCCACCGCGTATTTTCTGCAGGACCGGCTGAGGCAGAGCCAGTCATCTCTTTTATGCTAATAAAAACACCTCACTTATGGCATATTTCCGGTAAAATAAGCAATATTTGAAAGAAAATAGACTTGTTTTGTTCCAACGACAGCAGCAGTTACCTAGTTTTCCCATACAATTATATATTTGTCATGAATTTTCATGCCAAAAAAATAATACACCACCACAAAATTCCCAACGCTTAAAGGAAATAGTTCACCTTCAACATGTGGTTTTGAACTGAAATAACAGTTTTGTAGCCCTTGTTGAGAAATCCTCATCTGCAACTTTTCTTGGCTGAAAAGACTCTCCAGCCGAAGATATTTGACTTTTTGAGTAAGGAATGCGGCGCATATATGATGTACCGTACCGTCTGAAAGTGCCCGCACTGCCAGGAAGCATGCGCAGACCAATAACGCACACCATAAAATTAATAATTTACAACCTTCTGTCCTGAATTGGCGCGATGGAGGACCATTTTTGAAAAGAAAAAAAGAAACTGTATTACAGAATATAATAAAATCGTGTTCTGAAAAATGTTCCGAAGGTGAACTATTTCCTTTAAGGCCGGAAATAAGCAAACCACAAAAACACAAAACCTCAACGAACAGTGTGTAGTAATACAAAGTCCCGTCAGTTTTGAATTGCATAATAATGCTGTGATCCAGTGTAGGACTTGCAGATAATTCAAACTCTAAAATTGATCTTAAGATAAAAGTGGTGGACAGTATAGTGCCGATCAAGTACTCGTTATCTAATACTAGTCTCGAAAAACGCCCAAGTTTTAATGCTGATAATTGCTGAAATAGTGGACTAAATGAGCATTGAGGTCCCTGTTATATGTCTTAAACGTGTTTCAAGCTCATACAACTGCAAAAGAGTGCATTTACTTTCAGGACGGAAACCCGTATAATCCCTTTCAAGTTTGGGGAAATTTACCCAATGGCGTCCTCAGGCAATTCCAAAGGGGGGTATCTAAAGTCACTCTTAAAGTTGACCTTCAAGACGGATTGACAAGACGGAAGATCCCTTGATTCCATGCGGGGTTTGATTCAATCACGATTCATGAATAAAAAGATCTAGTGGTGAATCAATTTGGTTTTATTCAAGGAATTTTGATTCAACAATTCCAATCGATTCAGTCAGTCAAATCAATAACCATTCTGCATCACAGGCCAGGCTTGTGCTTCATTCCGGTGGAATTGAATCCGATTCCGGAATCGATTCCGTTTGTACTGGATTCGGATTCGATTCCGTTGACATCTGAGTGTAATAGGAATCAGGCGGAATCAATCATTTTTTTTAGGAAACGATGGAATCGGCATCAATGGGTCATTTCAAGCGATTCCTTTTTTATTTTCGTTTAAATCGTCCTCACCATGAAATTAAGTTTTCTTCAAGGTTATCTATGTCTTAGAGCACGCATAGCTAAAGCAAAGGTTGGTGACGATATGCAACCTAATGAGGGTAAATAGATAATAGATATGCCCAGACATTCTGCTTATTTAGGTGGAGAGTGGAGACATACAATAATGTTCACTTACGCCAATTATGTTTTTTGTCCCGAACATTCTCATATGTTTAAATATAAATACATCCATTTCCCTGTGCATCATATTGCAAAACATCATTCATGCATCATACATTACAGGTGCGTCTATAATAATAATATTGTGTTGTTTGTTTATTTTTTTTTATTTTTTTTTAATTCGTCATTTTCGAACCGTCACGATTTTGCAGCACATCTCAGGTTTTCAACGAAATTCATGAAATGATTGAAGTTTGCACTTTGCTATCAAAATAAATATATTGAATATACTTGTTAAATATATTTAATATGGCTATATGGTGATCACCTCTATAATTACTAAACATAACATTATATATCAAATGATGTGTAATATTATAGGGAAAAGATAGATAGTCATAAGGGGATGTCACCATAGACAGCCCAGTCTTTTAACAGTAGGTAATTATTAAAATTGCCATACCTGAACTGTTGTGCATCAGTTTCTTGATGTCCAACAGATTGGGTGGCACCTGGCCGGCTGCTGGCTCTTCTCCTTCACTACACGAGCACCATCCTTGAATCCTGCAGTATAATAATTTTGTATGAATCATGTGCGCATAGACAAAGTATATTACTGGGTAACCCATAACCCAAATTATTCATAACAGGTATGCATAACCAAAAGGTTAAATATGTGACACATACAATATAACTGCTGCATGTTAAGTTGTGATTACAAAAATTTAGATTATCCCTAGTGAAATTTGAGATGGCAAGGTCATGAATTCACACTTGAATCACAGACACAGACACAGTGCAAAGAAGATCAGCAATAGTCACATAACAGAACATAATGCTACCTGCTATGTGTTATGTCAGATTTAACAGCTAAATTATTTAAACAAAAGTTACACAAGAAGGTAAGCATAGGGCAAGGCAAATATACCTCAATGAAACCCCAGATGTTCTAAGCCATGGATGCAGGCATGTCAACCACGTCTAAATGTAGATTATAAAGTGTAACATTAATCTTGACCATATGAAGGCAATGGAAAGCAACAATTACCATAGCCATTCCGAATTGGCTGCTGCTGTGCTGTTGTCAGCCGAAGTTAAAAGAGCCTGATTCGCTGTAAGATCGATGTCGCCAGACGCACCATCCTTGAATTTGTCATACCAGGTGTCCGGGTGATCATGTCATACCAGGTGACATCATACTCCTGCTAACAAGTGCCAGCTCTGCTGCTGCGACAAAGTAGGTGCAGTACAATTGTTTTGTCAGCAGGCACAGAAATTGGCACATGCGGCTGTGGCACAGTTGAAGGTGGGGTTGTAAACAAAGCAGAGCGCTTGTTCTGGGTTGAAAGCAGCAAACTCTGCCATGGCTATCACAATCACTTTGTTGTATGATAATCTTTTTGGTCTTTGTGCACATGCATTAGAATGTCCTTTCAGCGGCAAATCTGTGAAGCTCTTTGAAGCAGGATTCCAAGAAATGTTCAGAGCAAATCCTAGGGTCTTTAACCTCTTCCCTTGCTGCATCTCGTCGAATTAATTGCCACCAAAGACCGGCCACTTTGGGATCACGAGGAAGACGGTGGTAGCCACTAGCCAGTCCCCAAATGATTTTAATTACCCTTCTCCGTACTATTGGTACAGCCAGGCACAACACAGTAGGGCATAGCAGGGTAAAAACCGTGAATTGAAAATGGAAGAGATCAAGCTCTACCCGACAACTTAACAGTTAAAAACTTTACAGCGCCTTACGTATCTGCTACGCGCCCTAATCCAACAACAACTTACGTATCTACAGTCTACAGAAGCTAGCGACCAAGGCTATGTAAACCTATGAAGGCTATGGCTATGAAGGCTATGAAGCTAGCGACACATATTAATAATCTACAATGCATTTCGATTGTTTCGTTTACTCTAATAGCTTTCGTAATACCTGCGCGGCTTTCGCCCCTCGGTAAAGCTACCACATGTTTAGATGGAACAAAAAAAAACTAGTATATAGTATTGAATCTAGTACTTTTCTAGTATTATCCTAAATAAATCATACTAAAATCCGTTCCACCCGTCCTCTAGTCCGGCCCCCTCTCAAACCATATGGTAGCCGATCTAGTTTTGGGATACAAATACTACTAGGCCCATAGGGTTTAATGTTAAATTCGCCCTTTTCAGCGTGAATTTACAGAAAATATGAGAGGGTAATTTGAAAAACCTAGATTCTATCGAGTAGAAAATTTTATCTGCTTTTGACGCTTTCGAAGGTATTTTTCGATTTGAGGGCTGTAAATCGTGTTCCCAAGAGCCCGAAGCCAACGATGTCTAACATAGAGGCAACGGGAAATTTCTCATGTTTGGCACTCTGTATCTTCGGTTCCATTACTTTAAATAATAAAAATGAAACATCTTTTGAGAGCCTGTATTATAATCTTACTTTTGTTTTTACATAACTTTTGGTTTGGGTGTTGGGAAATCGTGTTCCCAAAGGCATAAATTTGACTTTGGATAGAGCCGTGGGTTCAAATCCCACCTCGACCAAAAACTTTTTCCATAGCATTTGTTTTTATGAACGTTTTAACGGTCATTACTGTCATTTAAACGCTCATTAACATAATATATTGTAGGTATGTATGTATGTATGTATGTATGCATACACACCATACATACATACATACACATACATGCATACTCGCCGCTAGGCTCACTTTTAGCGTGGCTGATGGTCTAAATCGTTACGTCTTCACTGCTTTTCATGGGCAGCTCAGACACATCTGACCTTGCTGAGCGGCGTCTGCGGCGAACACGCCCGTGGTTAGCCCGTCTAGCTTACCGTGCGCATAGTCGGACCGACTATGCGCACGGTAAGCTTTGGTGGCTCCATACATATATACATGCATACATGCATACATATATACACACCATTAGAAACCATTAGGAAACCATTATAAATCCTAATGGTCTATAATGGTCTCTAATGGTTTCTTATGGTCTCTAATGGTTTCTTATGGTCTCTAATGGTTTCTTATGGTCTCTAATGGTATTTCTAATGGTTTCTTATGGGTTCTAATGGTTGCTAATGGTCTCTAGTGGTCTCTAGTGGCATTCCTAATGGTTTCTAATGGTCTCTAATGGTTTCTGATGGTCTCTAATGGTTTCTTATGGGCTCTAATGATCTATAATGGTCTCTAATGGTTTCCAATTGTTTCTTATGGTCTCTAATGGTATTTCTAATGGTTTCTTATGGTCTCTAATGGTTTCTTATGGCCGCTAATGGTGTATTATGGTCTCTAATGGTTTCTTATGGTGGCTAATGGTTTCTTATGGTCTAATATTTTAATGTGTAAACGTGATGGTCTCTAATGTGTAATTTCTTATGGTCTCTAATGTGTACACGTAAAAGTTATAAAGTATACAAGTCAGTACGAACATTATCTTATGAAAACTGGTCGGGGAACTACGAGTCTAGGGGTGCGTTCGGAAGGCGACAAATTTCGCGAAATATTTCGCGAAATTTATCATGGTCGTTCAGTAGGAATTTCACGGAAAATTCGCCGGGTTCGCCGTATGTGGGTCATTTAGGTATTTAAACAATGATTTCATAACAATTATCTTTGGTTGGCAGCAATTATTTTGAGAAAGCCTACTATTACTGTTGATCACAGATGACACAACAAATCAAGAATAAAAAACATCACCATTGGCCATTGTCCTCACCATCACTATAAGCAATTCAATATACAATTAATTATTGATAGGTTCACAAGTAGACATGATATGCATCTGGAAGCATGCCTCATATTATAACACAGTTACCAATTATGAAAATCACATATTTCCATATATATCGGTGATTCTACACTTACCCCATCTCCTCAATGTGGGCCGACATCTTTGAAAACACCGCCGTGACATGCTCCGGCGATTCCACGTTATTTCGCGAAATCCCTCATTTCGTGCTCTCCGAACGGCCAATCGCAAAATATTTCGCGAAATGCGTGGCAGAATGGCCCATCCGAACGCACTCAAAACAAACAAATCAAATTAAGAACAAGTGCGCAATGTTTGTAGCCTACTAGAATGTCACCATATTTAGTTTACAGCTAACGTTATTATACTATATTCAGGGTTCGGAACTAGGACTATTATATTTTCAATGATATTTGGAAAATAAAGATGAAAATAGCAAAATAAATCCGAACAAAGTAAATTAAAATTGAAATGATAGACACAATTTCAAAGAACATCCTCAGAATAGGCTAATTATTGAGATCATGTATACTGAATTTGAGCATACCCCCTTCAATATACCCTGCTCTAGTCCTCCATCACCCTGAGTGCTAGCCCCAAGGCCCTATAACAACCTAGCCCCACGGGGGCGCCAACCTCTGACGTCACGCGCAAATTCCAATCAGCTGTTGTACGGTTAAACTATTTATCGGATTGAGCGCGCCGCCGCAGTAGAGCGGCAAATTTAGTGGACACCCAGGCCACCGAGTGGCGGTATTTAACGACCTGAGTACTATTGTTGATTATAATAGCTAAAGAAGCATTATTCAAGCTATGTTGTTAAATTAATTTATTTGGCTTGTGCTAGCATTTCTTTCTGTGAAAAGAAAAGTCAACAAGTGCAAATAACTTCTTACCAAAATAAATACTATTTATTATATAGTATTTATTTATCTCATGAGTCATGTCATACTCATGAGTCATGCCATACTCATGAGTCATGTCATACTCATGAGTCATGCCATACTCATGAGTCACGTCATGCTCATGAGTCATGTCATACTCATGAGTCATGCTCATGAGCAGACATGTGCATGGATCTCAAAGTAGGATCTGTGATCCCAGAGGATCTGTCGACAAAACGCAATGTTGGATCTATGATCCCATTAGATCCCACGACAAAATACAACAGTGGATCTGGGATCCCAGTGGATCCCTCGATTAAATTTGGCAACGGATCTAGGATCCCACAGGATCCCATGATAAACAATGGAAATGGATCTCTGATCCTAACGGATCTCGGATCAGACATATATTAAGCCATAATTATAGTATTTCTCGACAAAATATATATAAATGCATACACCCATGCTAGTTTCATTTACAACGAATTGAAAGTACTGACAATTACTTAAAATATGGGTTATAAAAATACACTTCTGTATAATGGCGGATCTGGGATCCCAGCGGATCCCAATGCAATATGGTGCCTGCGATCTCGGATCCCGGCGGATCTGTCGACCAATGTTGAAGGCGGATCTATGATCCCAGTGGATCAATCGACAAATTGTGAGGGTGGATCTATGATCCCAGTGGATCCGGGATCCAGATCCCGGGATCCGTTTTCGGGATCCGAGCACATGTCTGCTCATGAGTATGCACGCACCGATTATATGAAACCGTCCTTGCTTTCGAGTCTGTAGTCTCTATTCATATTTAGTCCCTTTTACCTTTTACGAAATTATTTCGATACTTTCGTTGCAATACATATCAAAGCAGGAATGCGGAATAAGCGGAATAAGTGAATAAGTGGAATGTCCAGCCACTGTACCTAACATTTTGTTTAAGTTTGACATCTGAATGGGCCCGAATTACTGCGACGAAGTCCTATTCCACCCGCAGTCCCCGAACAGTCTTCATAATTAGATTACACCTTTTGCAATATTCTCATTTCTCTCCAAGCACATACTTTAGTTTGGCCTTCGCTGATGCAACCAGTTAGCGTGTCCCTTCCCGGTTAAAAAGGTCCTGTTTTTCCTGCAGAAGTTTCTACCGTCTGGGAATGGTGCAAAGAATTCAGATAATTTCGCCGTTGCCGTATATTTCCATCATGCGTCGGCGAGAGATCATCGACATCATATTTTGTTTTGCCAAAGATATGCACGCCAGTAAAGAAAAGGGACAATACATAACCAGCATAGGAAGTAGGAACATAATCAGAACATACTATCTTATACTGGCATATGCTAACAGTAACATGCCTACTACATATCACACATTTACATGCCGCATCATCGCCTATTTCAACTATTTGTCACCTATTTAATTTGCCACCTATCCTAATAATCACTTCTATCCTAATAAAACATACGCATATGCGCATACCCACACAAATGACGCAAACGAATATCAACCAAACGAAACGACACGAATGACCGATATCGGTGATAAGTCGCCGATATTCAGACGTTGGAACCGTGAGTGACAAATACATCAGCAGCTTTTACGAAGCATAAATGTACGTGGAAACAGAGTCGATTGCTACATAACAATAAAGGCACATGATGCGTGCCAGCACAAATACAAGCTCAAACATCTCGTCTCCAGCAATGCGCTCACGACAAGTAAAATTCAAGTTTGATAAATCACCGGATATGTCAATCCTTTTCAGACAGCATACCTCACCACTATCTGCAGCACGCAATCTATTATTGCGCAAAGACAAACTACATGTCGCATATTACGCTTTGGAGTTTTTAGGCACCTCAACTGCTCGGGTTATTGGCGATAGACTGTGTGTCTTGTAGACGACACAATGCTAGTGGCGGTGGCTGCCAGGGCCATCATCACGCTGTTGCTCCGCATGTGCTGCACCGGGCCGCCGCCGCCGCCGCGGCCTGGTGACGGCCGGACATCGATGGCGGAACGCGCGATCCCATAAGCACGGTACCAGCATTGAGGCCAGCTTGCGGTGGCGCGCGCTCGCGCGGCTCTGGCCGCCGCACGGTGGACCATCTTGATATTATCTTGTATCTTGGCATTGGCTTGGTGAGCCTCTTGAGCAGATGGTCGGTCTTGGCATCGGGCTGCTTATTAAACACAACGGCCAGCGTCTTGGCAGCGCGCGCCGCCGTCAGCGGGTGCCGCTTCTTCAGCGCCAGCTTGGCGAGCATCACGGTGACGATGTCTTGCTGCGGCACAGCCACGCTGGGCCGGGCGGCGGCCAGCAGCGCCGTCAGCTGCGTGTGCTGCCACGGCGCCGCGTGGGCCGGCCGAACTCCAGACTGGCCGCCACGGGGTGACCAGATGGCGGTCCTTGGTGGGTCTGCGCATCTTGCAGGAGCTGGCTGGACTGCAAGTCGTCGTCCGGATCATCCGTAACCGCCCCCTCGTCCCTGAGGTCCTTCAGGACGCTGGCGCTCAGGTACACAGGATTCTTCTCCTCCATGGCGATAGAGGCGCCGGAGGCCAATGGCTGGCTTCTTGAGCCGGCTGCCACTGCCGGTGACGCACCCATCAGCAGCAGCCGGATGCGCGTCTTCACCTCCACCGGCGTCGGGTCGGTGTTGGTCTCGGACATGCACCAGATCTGCGAAAACAATGCATACAAATCAGAAATATTTTGTTAAGCATGCAAATATTAGGACTCATCAGTACCGTCTGTATACAGCACAGGCATACAGTGGAAGGACTGATTGAACTTGAACATGTTCAGTGCTAGCACAAATAACTCAATTAGTGCATCACATAGTGTGCAAATCATTAAAGTCTGAAATGCAACGTTTTGAATAAAAAACATGTCTTGCCAACTATCACTGTCTTTTGTCCCCTGTCGGCTGTCACTGTCCAATTATTGGATGTTTAAAATGCCAGACTTCTACTATGTGGTGCAGAAGATGCTGACACACTTAAAGGGAATGTTTCACCTTTGTATTAGTTTTAAATTGAGATGGCCATTATCTGGAGCTGTTATTGAAATGTCTAAATTACTCAGGTCATTTTCCCCAAAACTTAACAGTTTTTAAGCAATTTAATTTGCCTTTTGCAAAATGAATCCAGGCTGGTGTAGCCACTGATTGGCTAACAGACACTTCTTCAGCCAATCCCACTTTGTCAGCCAATCAGCGGCGGTATATAATGATGTCATTTGCCCAAATCTAAAAACTTTATTTGTAAACGTTAAGTAACTTTGCGAGTGAAAAATATCACAATGGTTTTTAGCAGCACTTACTTCATATTTTCTACTACAACCAATGTATATTTGACAACTTTCAGAAAGGTGAAACATTCCCTTTAAACACTGAAACACTACTAACATCATGAAGTCACTATGAACGCATAAGAGTTGACACTATGACGCATAAGAGTTGTGGCGCCCTAAAACCCTAATACACCACCAGTGTTTTGACATAGGATGAAGATGTCCAAACCTCATTTTTGTTTCATGCATCAGTGTGTGCACATAATACTCATGCACTAAGGCACTGATAAAGCATTGGCACTTTAGTGCATTGGTATCTACATTCCAATAGCATGAAACATCTGATGTTTTGATGTGTCTGAGGCTACAGTCGTTAACTATCAATATGATCATCATGATGCTTGGATGTTTCTTTATCACTGCCAGTTTGATATGCTGAGAAAGTTTATCAAACATTTGAGTAACTGCTGCTTTTATCATACTTGTTGCAAATTTTATCTCACCGTTTTGTTTTCAAACTTGGAACTGGATATGCAAGGAAGTCAATATATTTGCACATGACACCATTGGCTTTGGGAGGCAAATAAGCTTGATGCTTCGAAATTATTTGACTGAATTTCGCTTCATTTAAAAGCCCGTTAAATGATGAGCTCAGTGTAGCATTGTTAAAATTTGACAATGTATCGTAAACGCACATTTGTATCACAATTACGTACCCGCACACTCAACACACAGCGCGAGGACTCGGGAAGTGATGATCACTGGCGATGTTTTGCAAACGTGTGCAGTGTTATCAGCGTCAATCAGCTTATTCAGCAACGACAATTCCCGTCGCTGATTGGTCAACTTTCACGGTTCCGATGTGCGCAGTACTCAAGAAACACGTCACTGCTTGCCAATACAGTAAACTTTGAAATAGGACAGCCTAAAAGTCAAATTTTGAAGCGCGCAACAAAAATTCCCAAGATTTTTGTGTCTCAAAATAAAACTATTTGAATTACCTACTTAATGCTTTCATTTACACGACCCGACTATTTATGGTTCTTCAAAACTCAGAGATGCAGCCCAATATTTGCAAACGACAGCCTAAGGCTTGCGAGCAAATTTAAATATGTTCGACAAAGTTTATGGACAAACTTTTATATCATTTAAAAGCTCTTGGAATTTTGATCAAGATGTGCAGTTATCTCGACCCGACTATTTCTAGTTTTTGAAATCACATGGGTTGCAGTTCAAAGAGTGTGCTGTTGTGGTGTGTTGTACATTGGAGAACTAATTGTGATTATTTCCCAAATTCAATTTCAGAGACTAATAGGTGTTTTTCAGTCGTCAGTTTCTTGTAATTTCAGATATGCATTCAAAGTTGAGTTCAAACCTTCGGATTTTCTACAACACTGTCATTTGGAATATGCCCTACCCTGCATTTTTATTTTTATAATTAGACAGTTAAATTATAATTGCTTTCTTTTTTTTATATAAGTCTCACATATGAACGTTAATATAAATTAACTCAAATATCCATAGTCTAAATACATTTTTAGCCTAAACAAAACAGCTGAAAAAAGTGATCACCATAGGGTCTGTGTTGAAGGCCGGCACTCGGCGCTACCTAGTATTCTATTTACCGTGCCTAGCCCCATCAGGCTAGGCAAGGCCATAGAGACTCAGGCTAGGGGCATCAAATATTGCATTTCAAACTGCGTTGTCTTACGTAAGGGTTAACCGTGTGGTGAGTATTGTTTTTTATTTTTGCGCGTCAATGGCTTTGTATTTCACGTAATGAGACTGCAATTATAAATTACCAGCAGATTTGTGTACATTTGTGTACATACGAAAACGAAAGCCTCATCAGTAAACTGTCATCTGTATTGCACTATGAAATGGATGTATCTTCCTGTACATTATAGGGTATTGTGCTGTGTGAACCTATGTATATGCTGCCTAACCTATGTAGAAGCTGTCAAACTGATGTCCCGAAAAACTATGTTCGCATGGATGGACTGGTTAATACAATACAATACAATACAATGCCTGACAGCCTGAGCCCTGAACTGCTACTAATTTGTTTTGTTTCCAATAATGCAAGATGTGTTTGTCGCGTGACCATAGTATTGACTTCAAGGTTCAAAGTACAGTGTTATTATTGCATACAAATATTTTAATTTATACAGAATATTGCAGTTTAATTGAGGTTAGTATACTTCCATTTTATCTTTGGCTAGTGTAGCTAAATCAAGCTTCAGTTCAAGTTTGAATAGAAATACCCCCCCCCACACACACACACACCATCAGCCTTGCATTATTTTGTTGGTGTATGGTTAACAACCACAATTGTGGACATCCGACATGTTATAACACAGGACTTGTTATGCTATTGGTGGAGTAGACAATGCAGTAATAGTTCAGTAATTCACCTTCCCAGTTAATGGTGTTCTTGAGGTCCCTAATAGAAGAAGAGAGTATTATTACAACAGACAGAAATGTGTACCAGTAATACCAAAGCTATGACATCACCAAAAGCGACATAATCAAACCTAACCTAACCTTTACAGCAATTGTGATCGCTGGGACCCATGTTTAGAACGCTTCGCTTGCACGCTGCACTGCAGAACCTACTGGGGCCTGTCGCCCCTGGACTCCCCAGACCAGTGTCAGAAACGTGGCCCGTTTCTCCATTATTCTGAACTTGGAAGTTTTGTTCTGTGAAAACTTTGACTGTATTTTGTTTTGTTTAGTCTGCGGGTGCAAATGGCTGACGAGCATAACAAATAGACTGAGACTTGGCATTCCGAACAATGGGCGAAACGTGACAGCGATGCAACACAAATTGTCAACAAAATCATAAGGCAAATTTCTCCAAATTTCCAACATCCGAAATTTCTGCAGTGATTTAGGGAATGAAAACTGGTACCTTTCCAAAAAATAAACCAAAAACTTTTTAAAACCACCCAAGAATAGTTTTTGCGTATTCAGGTACAACCCCGCCACAGGGGCCATGGGACCATACCATCGTCATAGGGGCCATGGATAACCATGGTACACTAAAAACACGTTATGCAAAAGACGGCAGTACTTTAGACGACTTGAGCCCAGTTTCCTATATACGCATACGCAACGATACAAGGTACCTTTTCAACCCGCACCGTGCCGGTGCTCCGCGCCACCTTCGCCGTGCCGGGGGGGGGGGGGGGGGGCGGGGCGTTTCGACGTCTCCCTCTAACTTGGTTCCTATGGGACGTGGACAAAAAACCGAAAACACCGTTCGAAAGCTAGTCAAAATGCATTTGGAAACTATTTCAGTCATTTTTGTAGGTCAGTATTGAGGTCACCAGAGGTCATCAAGGGTCAGATTTTCAAGTTTTAGGACTTCACTCCAGAAACCCCCAGATATCACAAGAACTATGATAGCTAGGAACAAACAGAAAGAAGCAATGGAAAGCTCTTGAAAAATTAAATCGCTAAAGAGTCCATAGATTTAAAATCAGGTCAATAGTTTAGGCTCCAGAAGTCATCAAATATACAAAACGCCATTTTTTTTAGCAAAACAGTTTTCACCAATATCTTTTCACCTAATAAGATAGGGCAATGATTTTGACGCCATCGTGTTTTTCTCGTCAAGGCGCTTCGCATCATGTGTATGATGACCAGGTTAGGTCAACTTAGAAATTTGACCTCAGGTCAAGGTCAAGTGGTGATCCAATTAGGTCATGTTGCACATTGAGAAACGTGCCTTGACGAGACAAACACATTGGTGCCAGTTTCACTTCTCTATCTTGATGTTGTCGAGTTATTGGCAAAAAAGTGTTGGTGACCTCGGATGACCTTATCTGACCCTGTAGGGGTCACTCGAACAAAATTTGCACCTGGAACTTCAAGAATGGCCTATGATAGCATGATCCTGAATGAATTTGGCTGATATAATTCGTATCCTCAGAATAGGAAGCATTTGAGTATTTCCCTATTGACTTATTACGAGCGAGCGCAGCGCTCGCTCGTCCTTCCGTGGTGTATGGAAAAAATCTGATTATGAGCGGCCCGGCCCGACCCGGCCCGTGGCGACGCTTTTGAGAAGCTCATATCTCTGCAACCGCACGTCCGATTGACTAGCGGACTTCTTTGCTGAGCAGCCCCATCTAACCTACCCTGTTTGAGACCAGTGCCGACTCATGTGGGTGACTACCACTGCGCGTGGCGCGTGCCGCGTGAGGGGCGTTGAAAAGTATTTTCTCGCAACAACTCCGCAACGGCTGGGCAGATTATGTGCAAATTTCGTATGTGGTTACGGACCCCTCAGCCGCCACTTTCACACAACTCAGGAGTGTGGTGACTCTGCACGTGCGCACGTGCGCACCCCTCTTCTATATCTCTGCAACGGCTGAGCCGATTGTGTTCAAATTTGGTGTGTGGTTAGGGATCTCTCAGCCCCCACTTTCCCACAAGTCAAAGGTGGGTGCCTCTGCACGTGCGCACGTGCGCACCTTTCTTGTATCTCAGAAACTACTTGCCCGAACGAGTTGAAATTCACCATACATTTCCTTCGCGCTCGCTCGTTCATCGCCAACTACGGCGCCTTACTGTTAATGGGGAGGTCACGAAATTGACCCGACCTTAGGTCACCGATATACAAAAATCAGAGATATACGAATTGTAGGTACTATTGCCCTTATGAAATCCTGTGAGTACGAAATCGATCGGCCAAAAACTGTGGTACGACTGGAAACATTTTTGGAGGTGGGGTCACGTAACCTGGCCTGGTGACCTGACCTGACATGACCCGAAGTCAAAAATTTCACACTACGTGGGTAATTGATGTACCAACATCTGTGTCAAAAACGGCAGCCCTGCGCGTCGCCGTTTTTTCGTTACCCTCGAAAAACCTTAGTAAGGGGGTCTTAAGCCCCTCCCGGCACGGCGAGGATTATCCCTCGCCCTACGGGAGCTTTTTCACCTTTGCACTACGGATAGGGGTCCTAAAAAGACCCCCCTGTTAACTTCCAAACCAAGCAACACAGAGCAACGCCGCGGTAAGAACCAACATGTTGCCTGTCATGTTTGGAATCTAACGGTATGCAATTTTTAGGTTTCGGGTCAACGAGTGACCTTCCAGATCAAGTGAATGACCTCGATTAACCACGTCCAGAACAGCGATTTTGCTCTGTCAGAAAACCTCAAAATGAGGAATTTATAAATGTAAATAAAAAGGCATGTTCCTAGACCAGTTTTGTCTAAAAAAAAATACAGAAAAGGTAATGATTTATTCGTATCTGGTCAAAAAAAGTCCAAAAAAGTTATTAAAAAAAATGACGTCATGAATTTCTTACACTTAGGGAGCCATCACTAAGTCAAAAATAGACATATTTCTTTAAAATTTGGTTTGAGTATTGTCCATACTCAGTTCTCTCACATATATTCCGTTTTTTTTACATCTTTGAAAATTTTGATTTAGTGGTGATTTTTCCCAAAAAAAAGTTTTGTTCATTTGGGGGTCAAAAACCCAAAATTTCACAAATCCGAGATTGCCATTTTACAAAAAATGACATTTTATATCCTTGCTTAATTGCGTTTGCAATTTTCTTCAAAACTCTGTTTTCTACGATTTGTCAAACATTTATCATTTTTCCACCAACATGACGTCATCAAAACATCATTATTTCCCACATTTCTCAACTAATTTCAATGAAATTTTTACAACATACGTATAATTGTTGTATACTTATCTACAAAAAATGTCGGCAAGATGCGCCGCATGTGGTAAAAGTTATGCAAGAAAAACCACAGGGGGTCGTTTTAGGCTGTTTTAGGCCCGTAGGGCGAGGGTTAACATACGACCCGGGAATCTCGGTCCCCGACTGAAGCCAAGACCATATCTGTACAGGAAATACGACTGACGATTCATCAATTTTCTACATCATAATATATATGCACATATTGGCATATGGGAAAATAGGTTGTGTAGAAACGCATATAAAACATTACGCAAAAATTACTGGCATACACATTACCAAATGTGTTCCGCTGCTGGCGATAAATTTGTTCCGCGAACTTAGATCGTGGAACCACTTTTCTGACACTGCCCCAGACCATCTTGTAGACAGTCAAAGATAACCCACTTTTCAGTCTGTTGTAATATTACTGTCCGCTGACTACTCTTATTCTATTAGGGACCTCAAAAACACCATAAACTGGGGAGGTGAATTACTGAACTAATACTGACAATGTTGACTCATTAAAGAAGGCTAACAGCATGAACATTCTGGTGTTTGGATGTGTCCATGTTACAGTTGTTTACCACATGGAGCTTTGCCATACTAATTGAATGGTACCCACCTCTGTTCACCCACCCATCCACCCACTTGTTTGTTTAGTTCAGCTGCAGCCTATAGATGTCTACTCATATGTGTGACTATATATTTTTACTTATTTTTTACTATATTTGTGTGACAACATAATATTGATTGATATGATGTCCTGGTTTTGCATGAAGAATTGGTACTTGGTAGTATGTTCAGTTAATAGTGTTTATCTCAAATATGTCATCATTGTTTGTGCAGTGTGCAGGCATGTTTGTTTTGTGTTATTTGATTTACATGTCACCTTTAACATTCTTTGCCTTGACCCGCGAGTCACTGGGGGGGGGGGGGGGGGGGGGGGGCTTTTTTTTAGCCCCCCCCCCCTTAGGAATATTAGGCATATCTCAATAACTAATGCAGATATCGACGCCAAACTGTCAGTACCTATCCGGGCATCATTTTTACACATTATAAGAACAAATTAAAAAATTTCGTCAGAATTTATTTGAGATATAGTGAATTTTGTGACGTCACTAAACACGATTTTGACACAAAAATCGGCTAAATTTTGCCAGGCCCTACAAATGCCGCATATGAAGCAAAATGCAATCGAAAAACGCTAAAAGGTAGAACATTGCAAGGGCTACAAACCGGCTATCTCGAAATTTCGAAACATTTGGGTTCTGACCCAAAATTTTCAAAAAAAACTTTTTTTTGAAAAAATGCTCACAAAATCAAATATTTGAAAGATATTGAAAAAACCGGAATATATATCACATAACAACATATGGGCAACTACCACACCAAATTTCAAAATTATATCATCTTTTTTTACTTTCATGACATATAAAGTATGGGTAAATCATGACGTCAGATTTTGAAATTGCGTTTTTTGGATTTTATTGACCGGATACAGACAAATAAATGCCAGCACTGTTTTCTTTAGATAAATCTGATATAGAAACATGCCTTTTTATTTAGATTTATCAATTTCAAATTTTGACCTTCAGTGACCTGAACTTGACCTGAACTTGACACTAACTTCACGTAAATGAAGTCAGGTGGTAAAATGACTTCTACTATCGAATTCTACGCGTAAAAGCATCCATAAACCATGTGCTGCATGACTTTCGTTGATATTTTGAGTGTAGTAACCTTTTGTGACCTGACCTTGACCTTGCTCTTTTCCAACAATCTCACTTTAGCTCATGTGGGATATGTATCATACCTTTGACATCACTTTGGGTGATTATAGGCGTAATCGAAGGCCATGGATGGCAAGTATTGTCCATAAACTCAAATACCTCGATTTTGACGTTTGACTTGACCGTGACCTGACATGTGACCTTAATTTGACATTTTTAAGTTTGCGTTAGGCTTCTCTCATTGAGCGCTTTCGAATGCCGCCTTGCGCGTCCCGCTGCGATCATTGGTTCTGAAGATACCAGGGGGGGCTAAAAAAAGCCCCCCCCCCAGTGAGTCGTGTTACAGAATATACCCCAGTGACTGCCGGGTTAAAGGAAATAATCAAGTCGTGTTTGGAAAAAAATAAGGTGAATCACCTTGTTATTTTTTTCCAAACACGATTTGATTATATTTTGAAATAGTTTGTTTGTATATTGTAAAAAATGGCCATACGTCGCGCCGATTCAGGACAGAAGGTCGTAATTATGAATTTTATCAAAACTATATGCATACTCTCAGAGTTCTGACGTCATGCAAATGAAAAAATAGCTCAGCCAATCAGATTAGAAAGTAGTTGTGTAAGGATAGACTCACATCAGAGAAGTCCCAACCGGCGGCCGGCGGTTCGCTTGCTGGCACCAGCTGCTAGCTGATTGGCTGATGGATGGTATAGCCTCTGCCCAGGCCATCGTCAGCACCACATTCCTTCGCCAAAAAGTCAAATATATTCGGCCGGAGAATCTTTTCATTCAAGAAAACTTGCAGATAGGGATTTCCCAAAATGGGCTACAAAACTGATATCTCAGTTCAAAACCCCATGTTGAAAGTGAACCATTTCCTTTAAAGGGAAATAATTACATTTTCCCACAAAAATGGAGTTAGCACTTGAAATCGCCAGACGAGACCAAAATATATTGTAAATTCATCACATTTTGCATTAAAACTTTCCTACAGAAAGATATTTCAAGTTATAGTTGATAAGAGTGAGACTTTTAACGACCGGTACTTGCAAGTACTTTTGGTCCTCATCAAACTGCGGGCTTTTCCCGTATTGCTTTTTTACGCAATGGAGTGAAAAATATATTGTGCGCTCTGCTTGTTGTGATTATATGCCCGGCGATCCTCTAAAACTAACAGCGATTGGCAAAAGTGGCAATAAAATCGGAAGCTCATCGATGCACATCAACGTCGGCATAGTTAGTGGTTGCGACCCTCAATTTTTGAAAATAGATTAATTTGTTTTCAACATTAGGAGTTTTGTATCTGTGGCTGTATATCGGCTTCGTCTGTGGCTGTATGTAACACTATGCTTTATATTATCACGAAAAATAATAATTTTTCCCCAAAAAACTAACAAACAATAACACAAAACTGGCAATTAAATCGGAAGCTCATCGATGCACATCGACGGCGACCTATTTAGCGTCGGCGATTTGTTTACAAAGTCATTGTCATGCTTCTCGGCGCACTTAACCATTTGTGACGAGTTGTTCCTGATTATATGCTGAGAAGCGGGTATCGTCAAAGGCTATCATCCAATATTCCCGTTTAGTATACCCAGTCCCGTAGCAGGCTTCATTAATGACGTCACTGGTGCCATTCTTGTGTAGCATTGCAAAATATATCTGATTTTGAGTTGAAAGCTAATTAAAGACTTATTCATTTTTTCTCTCTTCAGTTTGAATTTTCTTGTTAATCATTATTAAAGGTATTTTATCACTGTATTTCATAGTAGTTGACACTTCAGAAACTTATGACGTAATAATATTGTATCCAATATGCATTTCCCTCGCCTTTTCTTATTGTGGCGCAGTGCCGAGTGCTTTGCGAATACTTGCTTGCCTGGGGTTCAAATCATTCCGCCCTTATTTCATTCGAGTTGGTATAGTTTGCATGTTGTTGTTATTCATGACTTATACTAATAGTCAGTCATGCATCACGGATGCTTCACGGATTGCTTCACGGATCAGTTTGATCGGAAACGTCACAGAGCCTCCAAAAATGCCGCACTCGATGTAAACAATGGTAGGGAAGGACGAATTTGTCAATGACCTTCATGAAGTACACAAGGTACTTGTTTTGTATTTTTTTCTTCCAAACTTACAACTTTGAATTTGTGAATAATTTTATTTAATTCTTAAATTTAAATAAAATAATTTTAAAACCATAACGGTAGCCTAACAAATTGTTGCTTACAAAATCAAAAGGTCATTATTTCCCTTTAAGATGATTGCACCATGTTTGATGACAAATTTGATGTTCATCACAGGTCGAGGCCATTTCAACTTTGAAAATGGTTGGGAGCAGTGGCTCAAACCAGGACATCAGTGTCCCAGAAAGTGTACAGGTAAGACAAAGCTATACATTTCCTTTCTCATTGATGCATTACTATACTTTGAATGTTATGGCTAAAAAGCTTAAGTGATTGCTCTTGAACCATCCGCATGTTGTCTTCTAGAAAATATAAATGTATATGGTCTTGTACCATCTCATTTGTTCCTAAAAAATGAGAACAAATGATAACTTTACTTAGGTAATCATTCAAGTTCTTAGGAAAGTGGTGCTTAAGTCTTGTCTGTTTTTTTTCTTCTCTTGGCATGTTGCTGCTGGATTTTATAATAATCAACCTACAAATACAAATTTATTATATTTATTTGCACATATCTGAACATTGTAATATAAATGAAATTTGAGCCTTTGTTTTAACTCTTGGCACAATAAGCATGGAAATCCAACTTATACTGTGTTTTTCTGACTAGCTTATAGCCTGCTCTGTACTATTTCTTCACTGCGGCTCCATTGCATGACCTGATGCTCTTCGTAATCGGACGGCTAACCTGGCGGCCGGATTCGGTACTAATGTTTGCCTGTGTGACCGACAGAAGGCGGTGGCGGCGGAGAAGGCGTCTGAGAACGGCGCCAAGAAGTCCCGTCTGGACCTGCAGTCGCTGCCGACTCGCCAGTACCTCGATCAGACGGTGGTGCCGGCACTGCAGCAGGCGCTCTCCGTCCTCTCCAAAGAGAGGTCAGACAGGGTCACAACTTGCGATCGGTTCCAGTGGAATCGAATCCGATTCCGGCTTCGATACCGTTTCGACTGGAATCAGAATCACGAATCCGATTTCGGAATTTACACCGTTTCGACTGGAATCAGAATCACTACGGCGGCGCCACTGGCGTCCAGGGGTCGCAACGTTGGCCGGCTGCCGCTGGAATACGTTGGCTGGTTTCGGGGAGTTTTTTCTTCTGAAAACCTGTGTCTCTTGCCGTTAATAATCACATGACAGGGACTGGTTGGGTTAGTCCTCATTTGTCATGTTGTCGACGTGGACGTCAGGTCAGTATTTGTGTGCATGCTTTACCGACCAAAACTTCATGTTACCTATACACCATTGAATCCATCTAATCTTTTATGCTGTTGTGCGATACATTACAGGCCGCCAAAACTCAGCGTGGCGGGTGGCCTCTAATTCACGACATATTAAAGTTGTCATGACAAAATCGATGTAACTAAAAATCACCGTCGTCTGAAGTGACCTTCCGTGTATTCACGTGTCGCATCCACCGCAGGCCACCGGACCCGATCGAGTTTCTGGCGACATTCCTCCTGAAGAACAAGTCCCAGTACGACGGCAGCTCCGGCGGGGGACCCTCGTAACGGCTGCGCAGGCCACCGGGGCCCCGGGACTCCTCCCGCGACCGATGTACAAGTTAAGTCCCGGCCACGTGCGGATAGCGACGAGGCGCGCCTTGTTTGGATGCTGGAGATGGTGCCCCCTGCGGTGCGCGCCGTCACACGCCGTGCGGAGGGATACACGAGTGGCGTCGATGGATCTCTCAGTGTCGCGATTGGGATGCGTTCGGCGTGGAATGTGGACAGCGCGTGCGATCAGTGCGACGAAGACCGGTGGAAAGAACGCCTCCTTCGCCTATTGAGAACGTTCAGTCAGACGGAAATCCTGCGTACCCAATGTTCAACAAGTAAATATCATTTGTAAAGGGCGCTCTCGATTTTGTAGATTTAGTGGTGTATTCCTGTCTACTGGTTTACATTGGCTCCGCAGAGGGCGCCACTAGGCGGTGATATTTTACGTCTGTTTTAATTTTGCGGTGAGAAATTGCCTTCACGTCAACGGTGAGAGCGTCTCCCTATACATTAGCGCACCATGTTTTAGCGATTGACCTGCTGGCTGGGCATGTGAGTACCTGCGAGATGAACTCTTGTTCTGTTTTGTCAATAAATTGTTTGTGTTTCGTAATTCATAACCATGACATTTTGATTGGCGCATCGTGAAACCTGGCATGCGAACGACTTATGGTTGAGTAGCCGGTGCGCCATGAAACCCAAATCACCATTTATTGAGGCAAAAGCAGTCGGATTCAATTAGGTACAGCACTGAACATTACCTGACTGCTTCAACGAATGGGTTTTTATAGATGCTTGGACGTTGACGTCCAAGCATTTCTGGAAATATTACCGGCATGTTCTCGTCCCGGTGGTTTTAAGAAAATGCACTCTGTCAACCTTGTCATCGCAAACTTGAGTAATGCGATCGGACATATTTCAGTCACATTTATTATTACGAGCGGAAGCGCTCGTTCGTCTTTCCGTGGTATATGGGAAAAATCTGAATATGAGCGACCTGACCCGGCCCGTGGCGACGCTTTTGAGAAGCTAATATATCTGCAACCGCACGTCCGATTGACAAGCGGCTTTTTTGCTGAGCAGCCCCATCCAACCTACCCTGTTTGAGACCAGTGCCGACTCACGTGGGTGACTACTACTGCGCGTGGCGCGTGCCGCGTGAGGGGTGTTGGAAGCAGGGGCGTAGGCAGAAATTTGCCCAGGGGAGGGGGGGGGGGGGACAATTAGCTCAGGGGCCCTCCCATGCGATCAGGGGGCCCTCGGCACAACGCCAATGAGGGGCCCATCCCTGTTGGGTACTTACAAGTTACAATATGCAGCAACAAGCACCTCCTGGATGCTGACCACGTCAGCCCCAAGCCACAACAATTGAAGCGTGTGTCGTCAATGCCTCAAATGCCTACAAAGCAGAAGCATGGAGCTGCCAAATGCAACCAAATCTGAGAAGAAGAAAAAACTTTGTTTTCGAAGGACTCCAGTCATCAGAACAAAGTAAACAAGGGACATCATCAAAGTAGTAGCGGATTCGGGATTTAGTCAAGGGGGAGGAGGCACGTATCTAAGTGGGCCTCATCGGGCTTTGATGGGCCCAATCAGGCTTTGATGAGCATTGAGCCACCTCAAACTTTGGTGCGCCCTTTCAACCTTGAAGGCAAATGTAGGCCAAAATGGACCACTTTAGCTCAAAATCTGCCTTTCACACGCCAAAATATGCCTCTACAAACCAGATTTCGCCCTCTTCAACCCAAAATAGGCCCTCCGGAGGACAGAGTGAACCTTCTGGAGGCCAGAGTGGGCCCTCTGGAGACCAGAGGGCCCCAGTAGATCAGTTGATCCAACTGGAAGCCCGAGTGAGCCTTCTGGGGGTCAGGGTGGGCCCTCTGGAAGCCAGAGGAGCCCTCTGGAGACATGAGGGCCCTCTGGAGGCCAGAAGGCCCTCTGCAGGCCAGAGTGGGCCCTCTGAAGTTCAGAGTGGGCCCGCTGAAGGCCAGAGTGGGTCCTCTTGTGGGTCTAAATGGTCTCGCTGGAGGCGCAGTGGGCCCTCTAGAGGCCAGAGCGGGACCCTGCAGATCAGAGTGGGCCCAGCTGGAAGCCATATGGCCCCTCTGAATGTCAGACTGGGCCCTCAGAAGGTCAGAGCGGGCCCTCTGGATGTCAGGGTGGGCCATCTGGAGGCCAGATTGGGTCCTCCGGAGGTGAGAGTCCCTCTGGAAGCCGGAGTGGGTCCTCAGGAGGTGGAGTTTCGAATGAGCCTCTTGGGGGTCTTTAAGTGGGCCCTCTGTTGGCGAGAGCGGGCCCTCTAGGGGCCAGAGGGCCTCTGGAGATCAGAGGTGCCCTCTGCAGATCAGAGGGTCCCTGGAAGCTAGAGTGGGCCCACCCCACTATAAACCAGAAGGGGACCATTGGAAGCCAGAGGGGCCCACTGGAGGCCAGTGGGGCCTCTGGAAATCAGAGTGAGATATCTGGGTGCCAGAGTGTGCCTTCTGGAGGTCCAAGTGGGCCCTCAGGAAGTCAGAATGGGCCCTCAGGAGGTCAGAACTGGCCCACTGGATGCCAGATGCCCAGGACTCGGACCACTATTTGCCCTTTGAAAGGCAAATAGTGGTCCTCTGAAAAGCACAGAGGGGCCATCTGGAAGCCAGACGGACCTTTTGGAAGGCAGAGGGGCTCACTGAAAACCAGATGGCCCCTGCCTTGGAGGCCAGAGCGGGTCCTCTGGAGGTCCGAGTTGGCCCTCTGGAGGCCAGAGTGGGCCTCATGGAGGCTAGATGGATCCTCTGGAACCTAGGCAGCCCTTGGCTGGTCTGGGAGTGCCCATACTCTGGTCTGAGGGCCCTAGACTGGTTAAGATGGCCCCTGGCCCCAGCCTGAGGGGTCCCAGGCCGGGGCCTGAGAGGGCCCTCAGGTGATATCAAGGGGCCCTCGGCTGGTCCGTGAGAGCCTCAGCCGATCTCAGAGGGGCACAGGCCGGTTAGAGGGCCCTCGTCCGGTCTGAGACTGAGAGGGCCGGCAGAGTCGTATGCAATGCCGGTTCAGATTACCACAGGCCCCCGGTATGAGAGGGCTCCAAATCCTGGTCTGAGAGGGCTCCAGACCCAGGTGTGAGAGAATCATCAGGCGGTGTAAGATGGCACTCGGCTGGTCTGGGAGGGCCCTCTAAAGGCCGGCAGAGGGCCCTCTGCAGATTGGCTGGGACACTGCAGATCGATAGGGCCCCTAAAGGCTGGAAGAGGGCCTTCTACAGGTCGACAGGGCCCTCTAAAGGCCAGCAGAGGGCCCTCCTGCAGATTGGCTGGGACACTGCAGATCGACAGGGCCCCTAAAGGCTGGAAGAAGGCCCTCTACAGGTCGACAGGGCCCTCTAAATGCCGGTAGGGGCCCTCTACAGATTCGCAGGGCGATCTACAGATCGGCAGGGCCCTCTAAAGGCCGGCAGGGACCCTGTCCAGATCGGCAGAGACCCTCTACAGATCGGCAGGGCCCTATAAGGGCCGACAGAGGGCCCTCTACAACCGGCAGGGGCTCTCTAAATGCCGGCAGGGGGCCCTCTGCAGATCGGCAGGGCCCTTCAAAAGCTGATATAGGGCCCTCTCCAGACTGGTTTGGGTCCTTGTCTACGTATTTACATATACATGCCTTTAACAAACAAGCAAGTGCTGTTATTTATTCGTGTTACGATTTTTTTTAGGTTCGTGGGCGTTCTTTTATGCGATGTAAGGCGTTTTGCGGGCGCCTGACACCATCCAAAACATTGGGGCCTTCGGCCCCAGGGGGCCCTCGCTCGGTCGCCAGAGGAGCCCGCCTGGCCTCCAGGGGGGGGGGGGGGGGATGGCCCCCTTGTCCCCCCCCCCTTGGCTACGCCCTTGGTTAGAAGGTGTTTCCTCGCAATAACTCTGCAACGGCTGAGCCGATTGTGTTCAAATTTGGTGTGTGGTTAGGGACCCCTCAGCCGCCACTTTCCCACAAGTTAGTGGCGGGGTGCCTCTCCACGTGCGTACGTGCTCACCCCTATTCTATATCGCAGGAATGGCTGAGCCGATTGTGTTCAAATTTGGTATGCAGTTCGGGACCTCTCAGCCGCCACTTTCCCACAAGTCAGGGGTGTGGTGCCTCTGCACGTGCGCACGTGCACACCCCTATGTATATATATATATATATATATATATATATATATATATATATATATATATATATATATATATATATAT